>CAICTM010000257.1:0-83618 GCA_903772945.1 Seminavis robusta
GCCCTCCATTCTTTCATCTCGGAGTCATAGTTCTTTGCGAATGCATTGTTCTGGAGTTCCTTCTTTTCCGCATCCTTCTCCTCGGAGTACTTCAACTCTGGCTCGTCAAGTTGGATCGTCTTCAACTCTGTAATCTCGTACTGAATGTCTTGCGGGTATTCGTATTCCGCGCACTCGTGTTTCAGTTTCTCTCTGATCAGCTTGGAGGACGCATACTGTTGCCTTCCGGACGAGTTGGGTGCATACTTGTACTCCACTGTTGTCGTCCGCCTCATATTGCTGTTGCTATTGTTGTTCTTCTTCTTTGTCGACCCACTCCTGCCAGAGCCGTTGCCTCTGGTCTTGCTCATGATGGACGACTTGTGTTGGAAACTTGCGTACAAAAGATGCCGTAGCTCTCCAACCGTAGCTCAAACGAAGTTATCGTTCTTCGATATGAGTCCAGCGCGTCGATGCGCACCTATACGGTATACTTGGACGTGTCACTGATGACGTCACGGATGACGTCACTATGACGTCACGTGATGATGTCACGGGATGACGTCACGTGATGATGTCACGGGATGACGTCACGCGATGATGTCACGGGATGACGTCAGCAAAAAACGTCACTGATTCCCGTTTCCGAATCGAGTCGCGATCGGAATTCCGATTCGAGTCAAATGAGTCAATTTGACTCAATGGACTCAACGTGTCAGCGAGTCTTCTTCGATCGAAGAAAGAAGAAGAAAAAGACTGACAATGGCGCTTTTCAAGCCGTTCGGTGGTAACACCTGAGGCTTTCCTTTGTTATCTGTCGATAGTAGCCTATCCAGTGCACTCCTGCGCACACGTGGATACCCTTGGCTTACCTGTAGACGGTCGGAAAGGCGAGATTCGGACCGGTGAAGGCTGCCGATCGCCGTACTAGTTCACGGTTGTCTACGTTCGATCGCTTCTAGAGCGCTGTTCGTACTGGTTCCTTCGCTCCTCAAGAGCACCTGAAGGCTTGTATTATAGTAGTAGTAACTGTGTAAACAGCCTTTTCTTTTTAGATGTTGGTTAAACACTAGAGAGACTGTAGGCCATGGTGGAGCTTATTTTAAAAGTCAGTCTAAAAAGAAAAGTGAGGAATCGCTTTGGTGGTCCAGTCGATTTCGAATTTCAGTCCCGGATACTCATGACTCAACATTGGCTCCAGTCTAGGAGAGGGTTCCATGGTGGAGGCATAGTCACTACCACCGCCAAGTCCGCCTCCAAGGGACCCAAACCCGCTTGTTGGTGAAGGCAATCGTACTGATCCGTCTTTCTTTGGTATGGTGTAAGAGAGAATGACTGAATTAACCCAGGCCAGCACCCATGTCTTGAGAAAGGACGTCACAATGAAGACAAGCTTTGATTCGTCGCAGACATTGCATCCCTCTTGAAGCTTCTTGAGCCAAGTCGATCGGTACCGAATGGAATTGGAATTGAATGAAGGAGCAACTCTCTATCATGCAAGAGCCTTTCCCTTACCCAAACGCCACATGGAGACTTTCAAGGTCGAGGTAGAACACCTCTGCAAACTAGGAAAACTCAAGAAGGCGAACCGCTCGCAATGGGCTGCACCTACTTTAAAGCGGTGTGGTTTCAAAGTTGGCCTGTGAGCGGGGCGGAGTTGAGCTAGACGATCTGATCCAATTTCTAAGCTCAGCCTACGGTACTACGCCCGCAAAGGTGGCTCTTTGGCGGAAACACGATGGCGAGGATCCCAAGAGACGGCGACTACCGACCATCAGACAGCCTGCGGAGAAGTGATACCTGAGCTGGCCTGTGACCTGTGGATGCACAGAGATATGGAGTTTGCTTCTTGCCACGAAGACTTCGATGGACAATGGACAACCGACATGAGAGCCCCTGAAACGCACGCGGTTGTATTATATGTATAACATTTTCACTATGTATTCTACAGATCATACGTATTACACATATAACATGTTTAATATGTATTAGACAAGTCATACGTATAACACAGATAACACAAGTGGAACAATATTATACGTATTACATGTATTATGTGTTGTACGTATTTTACGTATAATACACAGCGACGAATTTTTGCTAAGTTTTTTTGCCAGGTGTTTTCTTAGCAAGGTGTTTTGCCAGGTGTTTGGGAGGCAGAGAGGAAGATGCACTGTTGCAGGCCATAATACCTGACAGCTTATCAAGTAAAATGGACTCTTACCTATCTGAACTCTCCCATGTTGCTAGATACAATATCAATGACGAAGAATGGACTCCTGCTTCAATCATTGTGAATGTAGCAACCTCACTAACTGATGATCCACCAAAGGAGATAAACATTATGGATACTCTGGGGTTCGATAATTATCGAATGGAGAAAACGACGGTGTATTGGCTACCTTCGATGTATCAATCTTGTGATTCGGCGCATATTAAAGAAGTTTTGATGCCATACTTTGTACTTTCTTGCAAGACTGCTGGATTCCGTATCAAAAACAAGGGATTCGATAAGAGGCGGAATCACATTACCATATGTTGTTGTTAAGACTTTTGTTAAGACTTTACTTTATGAACGAACAGGCTCATCTCTAACTTCAAAACAAATCGAATCTCTAAGGAAGAGTCTGCATCAAGGAGTGGTCTTGTCTTTGGTGAAGCCAGACGGTTCCATCTCTCAAGTATCACATCAGGAGGCGACAGCAGCAGATAGGCTACTTGCCAGATTGCAATCCGATCCAACAAAATCGTTCGTTGTTCTTTTTGCCTCATTTGACTCCGGTCTTCTTCGAATCAGACAATCACATAGGGGAGCCACACCTCAGAACATTGATCCTGAAGCACTGACAGATGAATCCGACAGTGCTGAATCCTTTGCGAACAAAGTAAGAGAGGCTCTATCCATTACAGGTTCCAGATTCATCGTCAGAATCCACCATGATGCCTAAACGAAAATACTAAACAAGAAAACAAAAATAACTGCAATGCCTGCGCTGCCGGGTAGTCCTAGACTTCCTGGCTTATGGTTGTACTTGTCTATGTAGTGGCTTGATTGGTCTTGATGGTTGGTGTTTGTTGTGCCTTCATTGTTGACAATGACTGATGAGCAAATGGAAAGTATGATCTCCTTTGGTCCTTTGGGAACGAGACCTCCTGCTTCAGTGAGTAATGGCTTGAGTACGTTGAACTGGTCCGTGATTTTTCCACTTCGTTGCTTTTCTCTGGCATTTCGTTCCAATCGCTGTAGTGCTGGATCTTGACGTTTCTCGTTGTCCGTGTTGGTGGTCCGTGTTGCTGGTTTTGTTTGGTGGTTGCTTGTTGGCTTGTGCCAATGTCGTTGGGCTGCGCGCCGTCTGCTGTGATGTCTGTGGTTCCGTACCTGCACTAGTATTGTTTGAGCGACAGTCTGGAGTAGGAGCAGGAGCAGGAGGACTGGTTTGTGCTTGAGTAAGTGTTTGGGTATCTGATTTGTTTGCAGATGGTGATCCTGTGCTGTCCTCATACATGAAGCCTTCATCATCTGACTGGTATCCTGCCCTCTTGTTGGTGGAACTGCTAGTACCGGTATCAGTGTTGGAAGATGATGACTTGTCAAATTTGCTGTGTCTGCTTGTTGGCTCTGTGTTTGTCTGATGCTATGCTGATGCTTGTGTTTTGGTTGTGTTGCTTCTGCTTGTCCTTGTTTTTATTCTTGTGTTTGCTTCTGTGCTTCTTTCTCTTTGGGCTGACATTGCTCCTGAAAGCAGTATGAGTATGTGCTGGTGTTTGTGTGGGCATGGTACTGTCAGCGTTAGTAGATATAATCTTTCTCTTTTTGTAGGGACCGTTGGAATTGGACGATTCGTCACTTTGTTCTTGTTGATCTTGCTGATCTTGTTGTTCCTGATCTTGTTGCTCTTGCTCTTGCTGATCCTGATCTTCCTGATCTTGTCCACTAGAGTTGGTAGGAGACGAAGGAGTGGAATTGCTACCTCCCCTCTCCCCACTACGCATCCGCATACGTCTCATCGTATCGAACCAAATTTCCCCCAAATTTCCGTTTTCGCTTCCACTGCCGCTGCTAGTTCACCTCTACCATTCTCCATTGTCATTGTCATTTCCATTCTCATTTCCATTATCATTCTCATTATCATTCTCATTTCCACTCCCACACTACTTGCTACTGTTGCCACTGTTGCTACCACTCCCGCTGCAATTGCTGGGAGTGGCAATCAGCCTCTCCTCTCCCATTTCTTCTCTATCTTCTCCTCCTGTAGACATTCTCTCTTATCTCTCCTTATCTCTCCTTATCAGAGCTGTCTTAGTAAAGGCTTAACCCTTCCACCAGGTCAACTGCTACCGGTAGATAGATGGAACGACTGAATGGGGTACTGTATCTCCCTCCACTCTTAGCTTGTCTTGGCTTATCTTATAGGTAGCTTAATAAGGTAGTGGGTATCTATATGGGTAGCTATGGGTATACTAGCTAGCTAGTATGGGTATGGGTATATGGATAGCAATGGAGTGGATCACTAGTAGATACCGTCAGTAATATGCAGGCTGTGGTTGCTGTTGGGCAGAGGTGGACTTGGATGTGACCTTGGCTGTCTGATTTGCTGCTGCTGCTGCTCAGTTTCGTTGTTACTATTCAGTGCGCTAGCTATTTGCTAGAAGGCTGCAGCTGTCCACATTTGTTTGCTCCACGTATTTTCACTACCAGCTCTACACTCCTCAAATACGCACTCTGACCTGGGTAACTTCGTCCTCTGTCGTTGACCCATGTCACCCAATAAAAGCAGACAACTTCAGCTATGCTTTAAATAATAATGGCTACGTCAGACCCAAAGGGCAATTACAACAGTCAACTTGCTTCTTTGTTCACGGAAGATTCCAATCCCAAGCGTGGACATGCTCTTCCCAAAAAGTAGTTATCAAACATCAAAACCATACCAGCGATCGGAAGACACTCCATATGACGTCGAGATTCCGCACCAGATGGCAACACATCGAAGCGAAGCCAGTGTCAACCACATGTGCACGTGCAAACGCAGGGCCTTTCCTGTTCCATGATAAAATAGCAGGGCTGTTGGCAGCTGGCCTTGAATCTCTTCACTAAAGCAAAAGCTATGCCTTGCCATCATCCATATAGGAACTATCGAATTACACACCTGGATGCTGGTTGGATTGTATCGTTTGGCCTCATGCTCAGTCAAGCCTTTTGCCATTTACTAATATGCATAGCTACTAGTACAGCCAGCTGCATGTAATGTATGTTTAGACTAGATCTACCTAAAATGCATGAGCGGCGGCTCCAAACATGGCACCAGCGGCAGTCACTGCCATCCCCTTCAATCCTCGACTCGATCCATGCAGACCTTCGTCCCCCACCAACACTTCGCAATCGTCCGTAGGAGGAAGATTCAAACCCGCCAAAATCTTGCTCATCACTCCAATCTCGTGATTCTGACGATTCACGATACCATACAACAGCGATTGCATGATACAGTACGGATCCTCCTCATTCGTCAAATCGTCACATGGTAAAAAGCCAGCCTTTAACAATGCCTTGGCCATGTTCACGGCGTTCTGATGATGCGGAATCATTTGATGCACAAACAAGGCCAATTCCGTCTTGGACGAAACCTTGGTCGTCATGCCTGAAACCAAGAGGGGAAAAACCAAAAATGCGCGTATTAGAAACAGACAAAACAAGCGATGGAAAGTACTACAATGTCATGTACTGGGCGCAGTTCTAACTAGCTAATGATCCATCCATCACTCACCAAGTATCATGTGGCATCCCGGTAGCATATCAAAAACAAAACGGGCAGGTTGGTGAGGGAATACAACAGTTGGTTGGATGATGCAAAGGAGATGCACAGCCAAGCACGTACCATGGCGTCGATGCAGGAAGCAAAGTCTCTCATGCGTTCATCGACATCGCAAACGAATCGATCGGGGCATTGAGGATGCGGTAGTTGGAACTGGAAAAAGACACAACGAAACACAAAGTAAGCAAGTGAGTCTAGATGAAGTAAGCAAAAGAGAAGCATTCTGAAGAGGATCGATGGTTGTACTGCAGCCTTGTACTCACCGCATCCAAACCGTAGGTTCCACACATGGCATCGAACTGTCCCGGTGTTTCCATTTCAAAGTACATGGGTGGATCGTCCTGTTCATTGACAGGAACCCCGTTCTTGAGTAGCTTCATTCGTCCGGCCATGAACTGATGGATTCGACAGTAATAGAAAATATCCTTTCCAGTGTACGATTCATCGTCGAACTTGAGTTGGATGGAAAAAGTTCCGAATCCGGTCCAAGTGGCCATGGACTTGAAGAAAAAGTCTTCGTATAGTTCGAGTCCAATGTCGTGTTCGTTGCTTGTGATGGGTGCAACTTCTTTAATGTTGCTGTACGTTCCCAGATACCCATCATTCAAAAAGTACATGGGAGCAGGGCAGGTCATGTTGGTGGCACAAGTGTCTGCTGGACCATTGGCAGAAGCAGCACTAGTAGTGGTAGTTTGCTGATTTGGCAAATTACTAATGATGGAGTCCCCACCGTCATTGCCCTTGGTACGTGGATCTAGGAGTTCTGCTCCCACGTGATGAGCATCTGGAAAGTAGCTAAAATCAATGGGATGCCAGTAATTGCTTTTGTGCTTTTGGATAAAGGTGTAGACTTGTCCAAATTCCAGGCCAATGGTTGGATTGACCCAGTCTTCCCCGCATTCTTCAAACACATAGTAGCCTGGTGCAAGTGAAAATAAAATGACAAGAATAAGGTTGGGGTTAGACCTGAAGCAACAGCAACAGCGAACGACGTCTCCACCATGCCAACAACGGCTTGTATTAGGTAGCTATGGTAGCTTAGCTACTAGAGACAGCTGGCTAGCTAGTTGTACAATGATGATGAGCACCACTCCACCCATCAACCTAGATAGTCATACTAGCTAGCTAGATACTTCAAGCTAGATACTGCTTTCGCTTACCTCTCTCAGACGCGTGGATGTCTACCTTGGCTGTGTAGGTGTTGGTAGGCGAAACGCAAATCTCGCCGTTGCGTCGCAATTCGGCGGAAACACTCGAAAGGCCAGACAGCAGCAATGCCACATGTACTACTAGTAACGTTGTGTAACAGGCATCATCGTGGATGAAGAGGATGATGATGATGATGCCAACAGTTTCATGGTGCTCAACAAAAAAGAAAAATAAATGGAACAACAAAAACAGGAACACAAAAACCAACAGCAAGAATAAAGAAATGGTGATGTACCAGGCTGCTACTAGCTAGCTAGCCAGTACTGTACATGTGTTCCGTTACTATACTCTAGCTAGCAAGCCAAACAAACAGCCAAAATCTCGGAGAAACAGAGAAAAGCCTCTATCAGGAGTCATTTCAACCTTTAAAAAGACTGTCTTCCGCACTGGTTTGTCTCGGTGGGAAGCCGCATGAGAACAACAACATTGTTCTAGGTGACGCGACTCAGTCACTCAGTCTCTCAATTCATGTAGAGACAAGTTAGTTGATTACATCTGTGTAGAGGGTTGCTTGTGCTTGCCGTTTGAATGTTGGAGATGCTGCTTCAGTAACTTTGGTAGAAGCCCACTCTCAAAACACTGTCACTTCCTGCCAATCTCTGGCAGTTGGCTGCCAGCTACTTCTGGAGTACGTACGGTAGAGATGACAGTGCTCATCAGTCACTCACAGATGGTTTTGTGAAGAATGGTACCAGGAACCAGGTACCCAATGCTTTAGCTGCTGCTTCGAAAAATCACTTCCTGCCAATCTACATGTATCTGACTCCAGGCTAGCTAGCTAGTAGCCAGCTAGAGATGGCAGCATCCTCGTCTATCACTGATCGTTTTGTGTAGAAGGATACAAAAGCTTTACTCGAAGTGGAGCTTTTCCACTGACTCTCTGGCTATTATAGTGTACCGTTGCAGCTTCGTCTTCACAAGCACTGCTCATCTATTTCATCATTTCATTCTTGATCATTTCACACTTCATTCAGTGCAGAGTTTCTTGTGAATTGCGAAGTGGCTTCTTATCAGACAGCTGTTTCGAGGTGTTCTGCACAAGCCAAAAGAACAATGACTGGAGAAAGTACCGTGGACATGGAGCTGTATGCCAGAAACCAGAGCCGAACTTTACCACCTTCTTTGGCAGCTTCTCTGGCAAGGAATAGACGCCAAGACGTCCATTGTCCATTTGACAGATCCTTTCCATGGAAACAGTACATGTACTACGTACCGCTACTGCTTGTGAGGCCTCCCTTCCCCTTCTCTGCAGATTGAATGAATCGAATCATTAAATTTGCCATTCTAATGACTTTCCTATAATTAGTCCGGCCACACATCACTACTGCGATTTTTTAAATAGTCAGTGGTTGCTTTCTGCCAGCGGTACAGTCGTACAGTTCTGTACCATAATTCAATTGACATTAATTTTCTTTAATAACGCCCAATCCCAGATTGCAAAAAGAGCTGCAAAGTCACTTGGAAACTCTTGAGTCTTGGATTGACGACAGTAATACAGACAACAGTACCATTGACAAGTTAAGGTACGCATGTACGGCTTTCTTACGACCGCAGAGAAGCAAAAAAGTGGTTGTGTAAATGAATCCGAATGATCAAACTGTTGCTGCTTCGTTGGGCAGCTTCTGGTTGCGTTACCGGCACTACGCAGCTCGCCTTGGCTACTAGCTAGCTAGCCAGTGGCCAGCATGCAAGAGCAGTTCGTTTTGGGCAAGGATATGCAGATTAATTTTGTCGTCTGAGGCGCAGTGCTTTCTCGCTCCTCGCTTAGCTAAATCTAAAATAAATGTTGCCAGCTAGCTAGAAACCACGTCAGAGTAAACTTTACTGCAACAGCTGCAACAGTACTAATAGAGTTTCCTTATCGATTGTTGCTCTTTTGCCTTATCAACTGCCATGGTGCTCCAGTGCTCCAGAGTACTAGCTAGTACAGATCGTGCGCTGAGCATTAATTATCATTCCTTCTCAGTACGACTATAGCTGGAAAATTGTGACGACTTTGGCGTGTCGGCTGGTACGTAACGCGATGAGGAGGAGAGTAGAGGATACGGTCGTACCTACGTACCTGCGCTGTACCGGTAGGAGAGCCCCTGAAACGCACCGGTTGTATTATACGTATAATTTTCACTATGTATTCTACAGATCATAGTATTACACATATAACTTTTAATATGTATTAGACAAGTTATACGTAAACACAGATAACACAAGTGGAAAATATTATACGTATTACGTATTATGTGTTGTACGTGTTTTACGTATAATACATAGTGACGAATTTTTGCTAAGTTTTTTTGCCAGGTGTTTTGCTAGGTGTTTGAGGCAGAGAGGAAGATGCACTGTTGCAGGCCATAATACCTGACAGCTTATCAAGTAAATGGACTCTTACCTATCTGAACTCTCCCATGTTGCTAGATACAATATCAATGATGAAGAATGGACCCTGCTTCAATCATTGTGAATGTAGCAACCTCACTAACTGATGATACACCAAAGGAGATAAACAATATGGATACTCTGGGGTTCGATAATTATCGAATGGAAAAATCGACGGTGTATTGGCTACCTTCGATGTATCATCTTGTGATTGGCGCATATTAAAGAAGTTTTGATCCATACTTTGTACTTCTTGCAAGACTGCTGGATTCCGTATCAAAAACAAGATAAAAACAAGGGATTCGATAAGAGGTGGAATCACATTACCATATGTTGTCCAAGGAGTGTTTTACAAACAAAGGTCCCAAAAGGAAGCAACAAAACCACCCAGACTCAGCTTCTGTTGAGGGGAGGGTGTCAAATGTCATTCTCTTTCAATGTTCTATAGCCAGGAACACAGACGATGTATCTACCCAAGTTCCAGACAGGCAACAAGCTTCATCTGGCCATGTACAACTGAAAGGCACAAGTGAAAGTGTTAAGTATCATCTTGGCACAGAAGCCGTTACACTAGCGGAAATGCCTAAAGAACCACCTCGCCAAGTGTTGTTAAGACTTACTTTATGAACGGACAGCTCATCTCTAACTTCGAACAAATCGAATCTCTAAGGAAAGTCTGCATCAAGGAGTGTCTTGTCTTTGGTGAAGCCAGACGGTCCATCTCTCAAGTATCACATCAGGAGGCGACAGCAGCAGATAGGCTACTTGCCAGATTGCAATCCGATCCAACAAATCGTCGTTGTCTTTTTGCCTCATTGACTCCGGTCTTCTTCGAATCAGACAATCACATAGGGGAGCCACACTCAGAACATTGATCCTGAAGCACTGACAGATGAATCCGACAGTGCTGAATCCTTTGCGAACAAAGTAAGAGAGGCTCTATCCATTACAGGTTCCGGAATGATTTTGCTTGCACTTGCCTGGACGAGTGAAAGTTCCCAGAGATTGTTCCAAATGTATCCCGAGTTCAAGTCTGGTGATATTACCTACAAAACAAACTCAGAAAAGAGGGAATTGCACATCGAGTCTGGGCTAGCTGCTGCCGATGGGCAGTCGTTCAGCCACACAGGACCAGATTCATCGTCAGAATCCACCATGATGCCTAAACGAAAATAACTAAAAGAAAACAAAATATGGAGACAACGAACACGGGTAATACGTATAATACAGGTGATACGTATAACACGGGTGATATGATAATACATGTTACACCTGTTACACGTATAACACGGGTGATACAATAATACACTTACATGCATAACACGTGTTACACCATAACACGTGTATACACACGTAACAGTGTTAAGCTAACACGTGTTGCGCGCTGGCTGAGGTACTTACATGGTTCAGTACTGGTCCCTACAGAAAGTGGTTGACGAAGTGGTTGACAATGTAGAATTCAAGGCCAGTCTTCCACAGGCTTTGTCAGTGAGCCTTAGAAGTATATGAATGCAAAGAGAATGGTCCTGAAGGTGTACAGGGCCTGAGGAAGAGAGGAGGCAGAAAAATGGAGAATGAGTTGAATGAAGAGAAATCATTCTATCTTTCCACAGAACATCTTCTTGGCTTCAACAAAACCATACCACATTGCCTACTTACCCACATGATGGTGCTATCTTCAAATAACAAGAGAAACCTTTGTATCTTCAAACAAACAAGAGAAGAGAGGTTGTTGTCATATGGTGGTTCTTTGTGGTGGAGATAGTCAAGTCATTTTGCGAAACTCGAAGGTCACGGTGGTGCTGGCTGCGCGTACGTGTTATACGTGTTATACGAGTTATACGAGTGATACGAGTGATACAAGTGATACGAGTATAGCGAGTTACGAGTGATACGAGTAACATCGCGTGCGTTTCAGGGTCTCTCGAGGGCAGTACTACCTTACGCCTCGAGGCTTTCTGTGCAGTTTTTTGATTTATTTGAAAACCGACCATCCGAGCATGGAGCAGATCGAGACTAGAAAAATGAGGCATCTCTGTCGTGGATTATGGAATCTCTAAGTGGATGTTAAATAACATGACGTTGTAGAGAACTCCTGTACTTCGGTATTCAAGTGCTGTTAAGTAGGTGTACCGGTACACCGGTACCTCACGTTTCTTTGGGCTAGCTTGGTGGTAGAAAAAGTACATGTACTTTTTTGTAGAAACAAAGCTGCGACTGTGAGGGACCAAAGGAATGAAGGAGGCAAGAGGTCTAGCTAATGGCCAGCTCATCACCTATCGCTATAAGGAGCTACAGCGTACCGGCACAGAGACACATCGTAAGTATCAAAGTGGGGCAAGATGTGGAGACTCAATGAAGAAGCGACGAGGAATCTTGTAAAGCCGTGGCGGAAGAAGAAGGCATCCTTGTTCTTTATTACCCTCGCTGTCCTAGCGTTGGTGCTCATACTGGACCTCGCATTGGCCCCTCATCCAAGGCTGCACGTCCAGAGTCTCAAGGTAGACGTCTCCGAGCCAGTTCCGCTTGCTATTGCGGAACTAGATCTGAAACAAGGGAGCTTCTTCTCCCGCCTTGAGCCTCGAGGAGTGCACTGCTCCCTAGAGCCACGTCCACAAGACGACGAAACGGAGAATATCACTGCTGTTATTGATATAGACGTACGACTGGAGAAGAAGGACAATCTCTACCGATTAGTAGCCTCACCAGACGAAGAAGATGTGGATCCCTTTGCAGATATTCTCTGGAAGTCAATGACACGTCAGGACAAATCTTCCATTTTGGAGACGGTTGTGTGCTCCTTCAAGGTCAAAGTTCACGTGGCTCATCTGATTCCTATTCCGATCACTCGCAAAGTGGAACTATCCGAAGAGTTGGTAGACAAACTCTTGAATTCTCAAGCAGAGCGCGAAAAAATGCGGGTCCGCGTCATCTCCACCGAAAACAATGTGAATGCCACCGGCGAAAGTACAGCATCTCCTGTGCGATTTGATGCATTGAAACTTGGCCTGTCAATCCCAACACCGGCATTTGCGGACTCGGCAACCATTGTGCTCCCAGAACTTACCGCGACTGTCCAGCCCAATAACGTTTCTGGGTGGAAGGTTCACATGGAGGAGACCGAATACATGTTTTCGACCCAAGGCGATGGAATCGCACTGGCGATCACCTGCAACTCACCGGACTGTCCTTGGTTCCAGCCGTTGATAGATCTGTATTTCCATCGTGCCAGTAAGATTATGCTCTCCGTCCAAACTTCCAAAGCATCCTTCCTTGAGGCCATGTTGGGGAGTCAGCATCAATTCTCGGTCGATTTCGAAAAAAAGCCACTCCCAACAATTCCCTCGCGATTCCTGCAGCTTGCCAATATTTCCCTTCCACCCTACATTCCACCCATTCCACCTGTTCCCTGTGCTCCTATTCCTGCCTCTTTCAATGCGACTTCTATTACTTATAATTCGTCATGCACGGAGAATCCTTCATCCCCGAACATCACGCGAACACCAAGGCCCACGAACCTGCCGACGCCAATGCCCACGAACCTGCCGACGCCAATGCCCTCGTACGCGCCGACGTACATGCCATGGGACATTCCTACACCACATGCCGATCGTACATGGATTTCCCACGTACACCACCAACACCACTCCAACCCCTCCATCCCAACTCCTTCCAATTCACCCACTCCTCCAACTCCTCCACCCACTCCACTTCCAACTCCTCCACCCACTCCACTTCCAACACCACCCCCATCGAACTCGCCGACGCCAATGACGTCACGGCCAACACCGTCTCCCACCCCCGTTCCAGATTCAGATGAATTAGCCGAGTGCATGGCCCTCACAAGCGACAATGACAGTTCCGCCTTTCAATATGACTTGTGCTTTCTCCTTGAGCCATCCAAAGGAATGTCTCTGGTCAGTAAGGTCGAGGTTTATGATTACATCGGGGGAGCCCATGCCAGTTCAACGTGGGAAAGCATCAGCTGGGAACGAGTTCAAGTGGAAACAAAGGCGAGAATTGCGCTGAACAGCGACAATGATACAATCAACTTGCAAGGAACCTTCTTGTTCGATATCAGAGATGACACCAATCTTCAGCTTGATGCTGACTTTGTCAACGACGGGTCCTGGTGGCCTTTTGTAGTGTCGCTCAACTGGAATGGGTACTATGCCGGAAACGTGCTCCGAATGAGCATGAGCAACGGACAAGTCCAGCTTGTCGGAGAACAAGACCTGCTGACCAACGCGGTTGGTTCTGCTATTCTCGATATTGATCAGCAAACTTTTGAGAGCACTGTCGCAGACACCCAAGTCCAGTTTGATGCCGGAGGTTGGATAATGGGTGAACAGTCAGTTTCGGGCAGCAGCTCTCTTGTGGTAAAAGGCGACACAATTTGGAATGCAGTAGTGGATGGAAAGCTTCAAGTGAACGCTTATGATGACTGGATGGCGTCCATGGAACTCATGGATCAAAAGTTACAGGTTGCCCTAGATGGACAATTGCAGCAGCAGGACTTGGCGGCAAGTTCCATGTGCAAGTTCAACGGAAAGGTCATTTGGAATACGATTCTTCAAGGAATGGTGCGAGCCGCCAACAGAGAGCTGGCAATTACAGCAGAGGCCATTGATGAGGCACAAATGCTGCAGCTGTCAACCGATATTGTTGCCAGTGACTACTCGAGGGATTTATCCCTTGCAGCAACAACTGAATCTGCTGCATTCGGGAAGCATGCTGTATTTCTTTTGGTTTTTGATGTTTTCTTTCTGTTATCTTTTTTTTCTTTGTTTTTGATTTTTTTTTTTATTTGTCTGTTTTAGTTTTTTATTTGTCTTTTTTCTTTTTTTGCATTGTTATTTGTATTCTGCTTTTTCTTTGTTGTTTTGTTTTATATCCATTACAGGTTCCGGAATGATTTTGCTTGCACTTGCCTGGACGAGTGAAAGTTCCCAGAGATTGTTCCAAATGTATCCCGAGTTCAAGTCTGGTGATATTACCTACAAAACAAACTCAGAAAAGAGGGAATTGCACATCGAGTCTGGGCTAGCTGCTGCCGATGGGCAGTCGTTCAGCCACACAGGACCAGATTCATCGTCAGAATCCACCATGATGCCTAAACGAAAATACTAAACAAGAAAACAAAAATAGGTGAGACAACGAACACGGGTAATACGTATAATACAGGTGATACGTATAACACGGGTGATATGTATAATACATGTTACACCTGTTACACGCTAGATACGTATAACACGGGTGATACATATAATATACGTTACATGCATAATACGTGTTACACCATAACACGTGTTACACGCGTAACACGTGTTGCGCGCGTAACACGTGTTGCGCGCTGAGGTACTTACATGGGTTCAGTACTGGTCCCTACAGAAAGTGGTTGACAATGGTAGAATTCAAGGCCAGGTCTTCCACAGGCTTTGTCAGTGAGCCTTCAGAAGTATATGAATGAAAAGAGAATGGTCCTGAAGGCTGTACAGGGCCTGAGGAAGAGAGTGGAGGCAGAAAAATGGAGAATGAGTTGAATGAAGAGAAATCATTCTATCTTTCCACAGGAACAGTCTTCTTGGCTTCAACAAAGCCATACCACATTGCCTACTTACCCACAATGATGGTGCTATCTTCAAATAACAAGAGAAACCTTTGTATCCTTCAAACAAACAAGAGAAGAGAGGTTGTTGTCATGGTGGTTCTTTGTGGTGGAGATAGTCAAGTCATTTTGCGAAACTCGAACGGTCACGGTGGCTGACTGGCTGGCGCGCGTGTTATACGTGTTATACGTATTCTACACGTAAGACGTATTACACCGGTTATACGAGTTATACGTGTAACATCGCGTGCGTTTCAGGGTCTCTCCGCAGAGTCTTCCACTCTGACTAAATTTAATGTACTTCTGAGTCGAAAAAAGAGAATACAGCCGTACTTGCAAGGGAAGCATCGGTAAAACTTTCCAACTTTTCACTCTTTGTTGCAGTCTCAGCTGTTTAGCTCATGGTCATGGTGGCTTTTGACCATTATCATAAGTCTATTCTGGACCAATGAGAGAGCTCCATCATATATGCATGAGTGTCTGCCAGCAGAAGGTCTACGACAGACATTTCCATGGGGTCATTCTGTGTTTGGATTATTGCCTGCCAAAAAAAGGCCTTCACTGTTGACGGGCGTACCGGAAGACAGAAGAAGGGTAAAAAGCAATTACGATCCCGCGACAAGGTGCTAGTACTAGAACACCGTAGATCTCTACGGAAGCCTTCACCGAGCACAGGTGGAAATAAATAACCAGCTAGATGCCGCCTGCGCACTACTAGCTAGTATCGCTGCACACACTCCACAAAAAGCAAAAAAGCAAAAACAAAAAGTCGACCATGAGCAACCCAATGGCACCCACTAGCATTTTGAAACCCGTCGAGACGTTTGTAGACGAACCGAGTGACTTGGAATTGAGCGGCGGCAGTATTAGCTTTGCGAACGACAACGAAGAGCTCAAGGACGAAGCCATTGACAGTACAAATCCTACGGGAGAGATTACGCTGGACGCGCATAGCGACAGCGACGACGACGACTACGACGATGACGAAGACAAAGGCAGCGCCGGCAAGGGCAGCAGTACAGAAGATGAGCCGCAAATTGACGCTAAAGAAGAACGAGCTGTCGTCGCTAGCAAAGTCCTAGTGGCCTTCGTGCTGCTAGTTTCCGCTGGATTGCTAGCGTTCTTCTCGTATTACTACACGCGGACCGAAGAAGAGACAGAATTCCAAAGCAAGGCAAGTCACCCATTTTAGCAGATCGCTGTCTTATTTTCTTCTGGTTCCGATTTCTAACTCTATTCTTATCTCGAATCGCGTTCTCATTTTTTTCAATCCCACACGACTCATCATTCACGAATTACTCAGTTTCGGGATTATGCCTTAGAAATCATCCGCTCCAGTTCCAACAATGCCGGCAACAGTTTCTCAGTGCTCGAGACGTTCTCACGCACCATCACTTCTCTAGCACTCTTCTCCAATCATTCCTTTCCGTTCATTACACTCCCAGACTTTGAAGTTAGAGCGCACGACTTTCAGTCCGTATCAGGTGCCGAGGAAGTTGCTTTTGCGCCATTTGTGCACGATAAGGACAGAGAAGACTGGGAAGCGTACACTGTAAACAACCAGCAATGGATCCAACAAGGACTCGACTACGAGTACATGGTGTCCATCATGGGCAGAATGGTACACGACGAAGAGGAACACAGAAACAACGGACAAACACCAAGCACCATTGCTCCCGGAACAAACATGGAAGGATTCTCTGTACTCAACAAGGCTAAACCCATTCAACCCTTCATTTGGAAACATGCACCTTTCACACACAAGGCCATTCCAGAACAAGACAAGGGGCCACTTGTACCTGTCTGGCAGACATTCCCAGCACCCCGAAACTCATATGTCGTCAACCACAATCTGAGGTCAACCCCCGAATTCTCTGCCCTCTTTCAGATGTCCATCAACAACAGAACCACTGTGCTATCCGATATCGTCGACAACTTTAAGCTATTCGGCACGGCACAAACCATCAGCGTGGACCCAAAAAGTGTGGTCCTACAACCCATCTGTCAAGGATTGCACGACACCGCAAGCGGCATTGTCGGATTCCTCATTGTCATCAAAAAGTGGCAAAATTACTTTGAAAACGTTCTTTACAATGGAGCCGAACCCGTCATTGTCGTCCTGCGAAACTCGTGTGGCAAGGCATTCACATATCAGCTTGTTGGACCTCAAGCTGTATTCCTCGGAGAAGGAGACTTGCACGACATCAAGTACACACACATGCGTATTAGCAGTCCCTTTGCCCATCGAAATGTCCAGCCCGAATGTGACTTCACCATTGACGTGTACCCCACACAAACAATGGAAGAAACCTACCTGACCAACATGCCAGTATACGTCACCATGGTGGTCATTCTCGTGTTTGTCTTCACCACGCTCGTGTTTATTCTGTACGACTTTTTTGTCTCCAAACGACAACGCAAGACCATGGCATCGGCAAACGCTACCAACCGAATCGTCAGCAATCTGTTCCCCAAGGCCGTTCGAGATCGACTCATCCAGGAAATGGGAACCACAGATGCAGACAACATGAGTGTCGTGAGCGGGAACAGCGGACAGTTTCGAAATCCAAACGCATCCAAGAAACGAGCGTCCACTGCCTTTTTGAACATTTCGCTTCACGGAAGTAGTCACGGGAAAAAAGCACTCAAAGGAGCAAATTCTTCGGAAGCATTGAGAGGTGGGGGTGGAACCAGTGAAGATATATTTGGTTCCAAGCCGATTGCAGAGCTCTTTCCAGAAACTACCATCATGTACGTGCTCATGACTCGCCCTATTTCAAGTAATTGTTTGTGCGGTACACTTTGGCTGCATGGTTGGCCCATCCAGGTGTCAAGCTAGTTGCTCACCATTTTGTTCCTCTACGAATCCGTACGGTTGTATCTTCAGGTTCGCTGATATGGTTGGTGAGTCGAGTGACAGTCTGTGGGATGCCGAAGTTCTCAAACGGATCTGACCAGGCTCAGGTTCCTATTCTGTGTCTCATACTCCATTTCCCGCTTAAATCATTTCATCGCCACCTTTCGAAGGTTTCACGGCGTGGTCGTCGATTCGGGAGCCTACACATGTGGTAAGCAAACTGAAACCTGCAATGGAATCGAATCATGCACTGGGTTCGTGTAATTTGGTTTCCCTCACTCTCCCTTTTTCAGTTTCTACTTTTAGAGACCGTTTACCATGCCTTTGATAGTATGTACCTTTCAACAAGCTGAACAAACTGTGCAGCGCCAAGCACACATGCTCACCACTTGTTTCTTCGTCAGCAATTGCAAAACGCAGAAGAGTCTTCAAGGGTGAGGCTGGACTCGGGATGTCCGATTGAGTCAGGATCCTAATTGCTGTTTGGTGTCTAACGTTATTCTTGACCTCTGTTCTGCAGTTGAAACAATCGGTGACTGTGTACGTTAACACATCCGTTGTTGAAGGTGTTGGCAACCCTTTTGTTCGCCCCTGACCATTTCGGCTCTTCCCCTGCTTCAACAACAGTATGTCGCTGTTTGCGGTCTACCCATGCCACGAAAGGATCATGCAGTTGTAATGTAAGTCACTGGCTGTGATCTGTGCTGTATCCTTTTCCTGATCATCTCACCATCTGACTCATCTTCGTCCTTCTCGTGATTACAACCAACAGGTGTCGGTTCGCTTCGGAGTGCTTGTCAAAAATGGATATTCAAGTAAAGAACCTCGAGGCTCAGCTCGGTGCGTTCTCTGTTGATGTTTGAGCGCCGTGTGTTTAGTTAAGGAATGTCGAGGAACCTAATTTTTCTCTTTCTCGTTGTTTTCAGGCCCAGACACTGGCGATCTCTCGATTCGGGTTGGATTACACAGCGGACCTGTCACAGCTGGCGTCCTTAGGTAGGCACCAAGCGGCGACGGAACTTGGAAAGAGAGTATCGACCGCACGTTTTGTTTTTAACTCCTTTTTCGTTGTCCATCAAAAGGGGCGAGAAAGGACGTTTCCAGTTGTTCGGAGACAGTACGTAACCCATATGTAGCCGTGATGAAGCGACTCTGGTGGTTGCTGACAGCTCACCTCTTTTTGATTCAATCGTTTCCAGCCATGAATACGGCCAGTCGAATGGAGTCCACTGGAATGAGAGGACGAATTCAAATATCTCGTAAGTCGCAGACGTCGCTCCAACGATGGAATTACATGACGCTTCCTCTGCTAATCGCCTGCGCTCTACTCCGATTTGCAGGAGAAACCGCAGCTTTGATTAAGACAGCTGGCAAGGAAAACTGGATTACAGAAAGAGAAGAAAAGGTTCACGCCAAGGGTACGAAGATTGCAAATGAAGTGATTCAACCCTCGTTTGACGTACTGTTTCTCACACGGTTACCTGTAATGCTTGACCGACCCTATAGGCAAGGGTGAATTGCAAACGTTCTGGATGGTGATTCGTGGTGGTTCGGACAACGATGGCGCTTCGGTCGTCGCCAGTGCTGCCGATCCTTTGGAAGGCGATTCGATGCACCAAGTCAACGACGACATGGAATGTGCTCCACTGAACGGAGATGGTTCCATTAGCGCCCGCAACACCTTTGTCAATCGTTTCAGCTCCAAGATATTGGAAGTGGCCGCTGCAGCGAAGAAGCGACGCTTAGTCGAGTGGAACACGGAGATTCTGGGTAAGCTGCTGAAGCAGATTGTTGTCAGGAGGGCAGCGAGAAGGATCAAAAAGAAGCAGCTTGGACTGTATGGAACTACAAGCACGAAGGAACCTGCCGTCGACATCTCCTTCGACCAAGTGCCTCCGAGTGGAGATGCAATCGAAGAAGTTAGAGAAGTTATATCTCTTCCTCATTTTGACCCAAAGAACTTTGCGAAGAGTGTCCACCCTGATTCCATCGATATGCCGGAGGCGGTCCTGATTCAGCTGAACGCCTTCATCTCCCGAGTTGCTGACTTATACCAAGGAAACCCCTTCCACAACTGTAAGATGTGACTGGTTTTTTGGTTCGTTTGATTTATCAACCCACCGACTCAATACACCAGCTTTGTCCTCTTTTTGCCATGACCAGTTGAACATGCTTCCCATGTTACAATGAGCGTGACGAAACTCATGTCAAGAATCGTCAATCCTCTCCAAGTAGAAGCCCCTGCACGCGAAACCGACAAACTCCTCCACGACCATACTTTTGGTGCGCTAAAAGAGCCTTTTGCTGGAATCTTACTTCCGTGCTTTATCATACTGACCTGTCTTGCTTCATTACCCGTTTTAGGCATTACTTCCGACCCTCTAACTCAGTTCGCGTGCGTGCTCAGTGCTTTGATTCATGATGCGTAAGTCTGCTCTTGTTGGACGGTATAATATGAGGACATGATCAGCGCCAGTGGTTGCTCACCGCTCGTTTCCCTGGTTCGTTCTGTGGTGTTAAAGTGACCATCCGGGCGTATCAAATTCCGTCTTGGTGAAGGAGAAAGACCCTCTCGCCCTCAAATACAAAGACAAGAGTGTGGCTGAACAGGTACGAAGGGGTGATCCTAGCTGGACTATGGTTCTATCCACTATTCTGTGAAACTGACGTGCTCAATCCTGCCTCTCTTGAAGAACTCGGTTGACTTGGCATGGAGCATCCTCATGAGCCACGAGTACCAAGACCTGCGAGAGACCATCTACACCAGTGAAGATGAGTTCCAGCGCTTCCGACAAGTAAGGATCGCGCCTTTTGTAAAAATCATGCTGGGAAATTTACGTCTTGCCTTGTGCCCAAATGTCTAATTGCATGTTGCCGCCTGTCGTTTGCCAACGCAGATTTTGGTGAATACTGTTCTGGCCACTGATATCATGGACAAGGAATTAGGAGCCCAGGTGAGTCCAGGGAACGAGTGTTGTGGCCATGTGTGATGTGCCAAACAGACGGCCTCACTGCTTGCTTTCTCCGACATTCAGCGCAAGGCACGTTGGGACAAGGCTTTTAGGGCTGGCAGCGTCAGTGTCAGCAGGAGCGAACACAGCAGTACTGTGCACAGCAGCTGCGCTGATGAAGTTCAGTGTGATGTGAACAGGAAGGCAACAATAGGTAAGTCAAATACGTTCCAAAAGGCTGGCGTTTGTGCTCTTGTGCAAACCATGGATACTCACGATGTGTACTACCGCAGTTCTCGAACATTTAATCCAAGCTTCTGATGGTAAGCTTGCTGCATGCGAAAGATTGATTACGGCTTCCGTTCTCTCAACCTGCCACTCACATGACACCTTGTGTTGCCTGCCTTCCTACGCGCTTCGTTCTCACCAGTGGCCCACACCATGCAGCATTGGCATGTCTACAAGTAAGGACGATGAACCTCATTAAGTGCATACCTAGCTTTGTAAGACCAGTGTATCTCACAGTTCTCCTCCTATATCACTATTAAAAGAAAATGGAACGAACGCCTGTTCTGCGAGGTATACCAATCCTATTTGGATGGTCGCATTGAGGCTGATCCTTCCGTAGGCTGGTACAAGGGTGAAATTGGATTCTTTGATTTTTACATCATCCCACTTGCCAAGAAGCTCGAAACCTGTGGTGTCTTTGGTGTTTCGAGTATGGAGTACCTGGGCTATGCCGAAGCCAACAGACGGGAATGGCAAGACAAAGGCGAGTCCATTGTTCAAGAATACCTCTCAAAGTTCAAAACGGATGAGACTACCTAGTTGGCAGGTGTCAGTTAGAATGGGGGGCCACGGGGTTCATCAACTGTACAAACAAACGTTAGAAAACTTCATTATTTCGTAGGTGCGTGATCTACAATTGTAGCTTGTCCTGAGCCTACCGGTACAAGCGAGGATGTTTCGTTGGGAAACATGTTTTCTCGAGCACTGACCTTTGGCAGCAGCTATTGGGCGCCTGAAGAATGGAAACAATGACATGATCTCTAGAAATCATTCTTTGCCTCGAGCGCTGGGGTCCTCGCACGAATGGTCACTTCACACAGCAACATAACTATCGCAATGTTATAAAATTGTTTTTAAAGTACATGTACAGCGTTGTCTTAGTGAATCGTGTATCTGTGAAGAGGACATCATGGGACATCAGAGTAATCAGGCAACGCCACCGAATCATGCAGAAGGATTGCAAGTCAAGTCGGGGAAGCCCAACTTTTGATCCATGGCAGGGTCGTCGGGCTCAATAAGGTGGGGCTTCTGGAGAAAGCTAATCTTCTTGCTGCTTTCGTCCGAATCCCCAATCGATTTATCCACCATGTTTGTTTGGATGCATCCAAAATCAGACGCAATCACGGAAAGGCCACGCCGAGGTTTCTCCTCTTGAAGTGGTGGCTCGTGGCTCGTCTGAGTGGCCAAGAAGTCTCGCAATGCCGTCAAGACAATCGGTTTTCGCATGAAGCCATCAAAGCCTTCGCCAAGACATCGTTGTTCTGTTTCAGCGGTCCAATCAGCTGCGGAACAAACGATGCAGTAGAGAGAGTTCTAACGGGTTAGTAACTCTAGCGGTCGAAAGGCGGGAGCAATCCGCAACACGCCAAAACTCACCAGAACAAGCAACGACAATGGGACGGGTCTTTTGATAGACAGGGAGATCCTTGAGTCGAAGGACAAAATCAAAACCACTCATAGCAGGCATTTCCAGGTCAGACATGATCAGTTGAGGAAGGTTCGATGCGTCTTTCGTTCGTCGAAACCAAGACAGCGCCTTGGTGGCATCCGTGAATGTTTGCACGTGAGGGACACCTAGACGGCCAAGCATTCGTTTCAAAACCTTCAGGTTGATCACTGACGTTGCATCAGCAAAGTAACAGCAAAGACGGAAGTCAATACGTGCGGATAGTTTCAGCATGGCAATGCAGCCCGTTCAAACAAAGGACGAGTGAACTTACTGCTATCGTCCAGCAACATTACTCGGATCTGGCCGTTGCTTTGGTCCGGAACTTTCACAGGTCGTGGGACCGGTCTGCCCGTGGCAATGCTGTTTAGATTGACAATTGCGTCCTCTTCAAACGAGGGAACTGTTGGCGGGCTGTCAGCTAGAGGGAAGCAAAAGTGGAACTCGGCACCACAGGATTCTCCATTGGTGACCCAAATGTGGCCTTTCATCTGAAACAGAATGCGGACAAACGGTGAGTGGCAGTCTTAGATCCACTTTCGGGCCGTCATTGAAACAGCATGTCTTACCAATGTTACAAATTTCAGCACCAAGCACAGCCCAAGACCTGATCCACTGGATTGCCCAATGGCGTGAGCCTTACGTTTCCGATTGTTGCGGTTGCTGTCCTTATCTTTGGAGATGGACAATTGATTGAATTCACCGAAAAGCTTTCCCATTTCCTCCTCTGGAATGCCACGCCCCTGATCGCGAACGGTAACCACTGCCACGTCCCCCCCTTGTGCCAAGGACGGTTCGATCTCTTCTCTTGGGCACATCTTCAAGTCGGAAGCTCCCGATCCAAGAGCCTCGGCCATGGCTGTTTGAGCCGACAACTGTCGCACGTAAATCTCCACGTTTTTCCCAGCACCAGAATATTTGATTGCGTTCGAAACAAGATTGATGAGAACTTGCTCTAATCGAAGCTTGTTAGCCCACATCATGGAATTTCCAACGCCATTGTACTTGACGGTCAGCTGACACTCGTTCATCTTGGCAAAAGGTTCACAGAAAGTCATTGAATCTTGTATACTTTGACCCAGGGGAATGGGCGACAGCTCTATGGTCTGCATCTTCTTGGCATCCATCTTGCCGAGGTCTAGAACATTGTTAATGAGCGTCAAGAGCAGTCTCGAGGAGGCGGCAATGGTAGACAGACATTCGTAGAGCTCCGTATCTTCTTCGAGGTCGAGCAAGGTCGTTGAAACCACGCCCATGATTCCTTGAAGAGGCGTACGGAATTCATGGGATAGCATCTGCATCATTTCCGTTTTGGTTCGGCTCGCGGCGGCTTCCTTATCAGCGCGTCGATGAGCCTGGTTTGCTTCTCGTTCGGCGGTCAAGTCTCGGATGACAATCATTCTATTCTTGCAGTCCGTCATGGCTTGCACCGAGATGGAGACGAAGAGTCGATCCCTGCCATCGCTGTGACAAATCGTCCCTGGCTTGGCCTTGGCGAACGCATGCATGGACGTTTGACTACCAGTACTTCCAGCATTTTGGAAGAAGTCTTGCACGTCTGCTTGGCTTGCTTCCATATCTACATTCTCTTGCCCCGTCTCACTGTCGTCATCATCATCATCCAGATCCATGGTGCTAGCTCCTTGAGCGGACAAAAAGTCCAAAGGCAGCTTCCATGGCAAGCCAAGACCTTGCAATTTGTCTGGCGATAGCTGCAGCAGGTTCAGGGCGGCTTCATTAGACCATACCATTTTGAAGTCTTCATTGGCAATGATGACTCCGGTGTCACTTTGCTGCACTGCCGCTCCAACCATGCGTAGACTGCGTTCTCGATCGAGCAATGCCGTGGTCCTGACTTGTACCTCTTGCTCGAGATCAGTATTGAGTCGCCTAAGTTCTTCCATGAGGTCATGCATTTGGGTGTAGTCTGCACTAACTCCCACGATGAACTTGAGCTGACCGTCCGCTCCCAGAACTAGGAATTACATGTACAGTACATACAGCAGGAAAGGTTTGAAATGAAAGGAGCGTGAGGACATGCAGTGTTGCAGATGTGGAGTGGTCACAGCCTGGCCAATACAGTATTACCTGGTGTATCCGTGACATGTGCCATGAAACTAGACTTGTCCTTGCGTTTGACTCCAAAGAATCCTTTCCAATGCTCTCCCTTTTGTAGCTTTGTAAATATCTCCATGCCTTGTTCCTGTGTCATGTCGGAAGGAGTCAATCCCATGATGTTCTGCCCCATGGCTTCGTTTTGGGCGTACTGGTAAAGTTCTGATGCGAATCTGTTCCAAAAGACGACAGTCCCGAGAGGATCCGTGGCAATGACAGCTTGTTCAATGTGATCTTCGAGTAGCCACGAACCAAACTCTTGACGAAGCAAGTTTTCGCGGTGCTTGCGGGAATACTCGACCGCGGTCAGGATGAACGAGGAATCGGAGGACGATGCTGGTGCCACTTGGATGTGCACAAAGCACGATAGCTCTTGTTCGTTGCTCAGGTGAATGGCCCGGATGGGGGACCTGAAGACTGTCATGCATGACAAACGAGAGTTCGAGAGCGAGCAAAGCACCAAAACGAGGAATGTTAGTGAAGACGCCGTGCCTCAAAAGACGTGAGGTAGCTTAGCTGGCTTTCCACGGTATCGTACGTACCGCCTTGTATGGGGCTGCGGTCAATGGAGGTCGTGGATGTTGGTGTCTGCTGCACTGGCAGCCCGGGAGCTCGAAAGACCAATTGAAAGGTAGAAAACGCATCTTTGTCGTCACGAGCATCCAACTCGAGTTGCTTAACATGACTTTGAAGCTCCCGGAGCTCCTGATCATCCACCAAGAGCGACGACAGATGACATCCCGGTTTGACGCCCAACAGAGCGGCGCTCTTCTCGTCGCCCGCACGAACACATACCAATGACGAAAACGAAACTTCCAGCTCGAACTTTACCATTGTGCGGAACTGAAATCAACTGAACTGCAAAATGAACTGAACTGAATGAGCCAGATTAGGAATGCAATAAAATGTTGTCTGATCAGAGGAGTTGGGCTCTATCTGTTTGGTTGAGCAAGATTGAGACCAGTCTAATCCGACTGTAGATTTAGAAGTATAAGTGTGCTCAAGAAGAAACTTCGTAACAAAAAAAGAACCTGACTTTGTTGTAACTGGTTTAGCTACTAGCTAGCTACTAGCTAGGTCGTATCATAGACCATAGTAGTACTAGAGTACTAGTAGCTAGCTGTCTAATCTTGGTGCGCATGAGAACGTTTTACTCGGTCGCCATTTCTGGCACCACCCTACTGCCCTGAAGAGCTCCTGAACAAACCAGGGCAATTGGGCTTCATGTCTTTTATGTCTAGTCTCGTCAAACCATGTTCTATCGGAGCGGCATCCCTTCTTCCACTTCGCCCCTTCTCATATCAACTAATTGTAGCTTTACCTTTAACATAAGAATCTAATAGCACCTTACTACAGTACTCTGGAGCTACTAGCTAGTAGGGGATTCATCAAGTTGTGGCAAATCTTAGTTCGCCGCCCCTTACCCAGCTGCCAGTCAGCACAAACAAACAAGACTTGATAGAGAATCGAATCCATGCGAGCGACAGACAGTTTTTGGATGGCCTTACATGCTACCGGTACCTGATAGAGGGCTTGCTTAGTTGTAGGTTGTAGGTTGCAGGTGTGAAAGAGGGTGGAGCTGTGTCGCATCAATATTTCCTTTGCTAGCTGTCCTGGCCACTAGCTAGGCTACCAGTATGTATGATTGAGGACACCATTTTTAAATTACATGTAAAAAGTTCACAAACAAGAACATTTGTGCTGCTTTTAACCGCACAAGGATATCTTATATTCAGAGGAAGAGAGCTTCACAATTGCACAACCCTCTAACGTTTTACTGCTCTCTTTTGAGCTGGTTTTGGATGAATGCGGTTCGCACCATACCCTACCAGCTACCAGTACTCAACAGTCTCAGCAGTCATAACATTATTCAGTACTCAAGTGTTCGCCGCAACATAATATAATAAGCAGTCTCAGCAGCTCGCAGTGGTAACATTAGACATTAGAGTATTCAGTTCGCGTTGTTGTTCAGTGCGCATGATGCTAACTTGTCTGGCTTCGCTTTTCGACGTCTTTCTATTGAGTGGGCGACAAAAGGAGAGAAAGGCTCTCTCACAACACACTCGTGCGTGAGTTGATACCTTCCGTGACCAACCGCCCCACAGGCCCACAGGCCTTCTTTTTCCGGTCGAACCGCCCCTTACATTCCTTGATCCCTAAGTCTATGTAAATTTGGAAGTGAAGGCTCATTCTTTTACAACTGAGCAAGACATCGTCCTTTGCTGTCCTGGATAGCAATGGACTGTGTCTTGGACACCTGCAAAGCAAAAAGATCCTTTTTGTTGTTGACGCAGAGGTAGCAAAAGTCCTCGGCAGGTTTCGCACAATTTGATTTTGACACCAACTCATGAGGTACGAGTAGAGTCTACCACAACAATATCGCGGCAATTGTTGAGGCATTGCTTTGTTGGCTTTGTTGCTGTGAGACAACCCAAGCCTTCTGGTGCCATGGTATTGTATCAACCAGAAATTGAATTCCTCTAAATCTCAAATAAAACTGGGGCCAGCCAGTTAGCCAGCTAGCCAGTTAGCCAGCCAGCTACGTGTAGCCAGTTAGCCAGCCAGCCCTGTCTCTCTCGAGCTCAGTCCATACTAGTACCGGACTGCTCTCTAGCTACAGTACGGTACCAGGTACCGGTACCGTATGCATACCAATAGCTGCATTTCTGTTGAAAAGGGGTGAACTTGGACGCACAATTTCTTGTAATTTGTTCGGGTTCTTTCCAGCTCTACTGACTAGTACAGTTGGCTTTCAGATTTCAGATTGTGAGCCCTTTGACTGAGCTCTTTCGTTTCTCTAGCTAGTTTGCTATATTATGTATCGCGTGGATCCTTCGATCCTCTTGTCTTCTCGCATTTGCATCGGAGATAGATCTCGTAGATCTATCTTCCAGCATAGGTTGGTTGGCCCTCGAGCCATTACCTTACTTACTAAGTCTCGTCGACTATTCCTCATCCATTCATCGCTCCATTCCATCTTCTAGAATTTGCATTGACTCCTAGCTAGAGCATACGGTAGATCCGTCTTTTGTAGCCCAGCCTCAGGTATTGTTGCAAGCCAACCCTTGCCCTAGCACAGGGATTGTCACTATTCAGGCTCGCGGGGGAATACACCACTCCATTTTGCCATTCAGAGGAGGGCACCACCATGCTCACATGCTCAATCAATGTCATTCAGGCAGTCTTCAGGGCGAATCCTCAGGCCATTCTGCAAACAAACCGCCAAGCAGAAACACCATTTTAAATTGCTCAGCGAAAGTCAAGTGTCTCAGAGGTCACTCTCAACTTTTTATACAAGGTTACAGAGAATGCATTGCACAAGCAGCAGCAGCAGCAGCAGCAAACCCAAGCTAGCAAGCCCAAACCGTCGTGGAGAAACCACCGGTGCCCACATTGACCAGTCCTCTTGATCATACATGTAACATCGCAAGCGACCTAAACGTCGCCGTGCAGACCCCATTTCTACAAGGGTGGCGCTGGTACTAGTAACTGAAGTGACCTGAACTGACTGATTGGTGGATGGATGGATTGACTTAGCAGCCGCTGGCCACGGCTCTGCTCGGCAGCCTCACCCTCGCTCTCGTCCTTGTGGCTGCCACGTTGCGTTCTGCTACTGGATCAGGAATGCCCTACTACGCGTATACGTATATCACAAGTACATGATGACCACGTTCCGAACATAGCTGAAAAAGCATCATTCCACCGGGGACAACTTCACTGCCTCCAATCGAGAGTATGAATATGATATGCAACTAATTATACTTTATGTCAATGTTATATGAAAAGAATTGCGCAAGTGCTTACCGCTCTTAAACTAGTTCTGGGCCTGGGCCTGGGCTGTGATGTGGTGTGATGTGATGTGCTGGTCCATGCTCATTTGCTTTTGGACGCTGGAGGATCGTTGTTCCGTTTTCTTGCGCTCTGTGGTGACTTGGCAGTCAGCATGCTCTTCGTTGTGTTAGTCGTTCCTCGTGTCAAATCTGTGGCGAGATGCCGTATATTCGGTGGCGGCATCGTGATGCCAATGCCATCGTTCGCACCGCCTCCGTCCACGAACGACAAAGGCTCCATTGGACCCACAATGGTGCCTATGGACGTACTGTAGGTCAAAGAGGCCTCGTGGTAATACTGCTCTAGGTTGCGGTTGCCGTTGCCGTTGTTCTTGTTCTTTTTTTGGTTCTTGCCAGTTCCGTTCTTGTTGGCAGAGCCAAGAGGCATTCCTAGCGGATGATGTGCGTTGTGATGCCTGGAGGCAAAGGATGGATCAATCAAGTCAATCACTGCCTGAGATTTGTCCGTATCCGTATCATCGGCAAGTGCATGATTTGAAAGCAGCGACGATGCCACTCGTCTTGAGGGACTGATGTCCTTTCTCTTCTTATTGCTGCTGCCATTGCTGCTGCCATTGTTGTTCTTTTGGATGGGCAACGTGATTACTTTCTTCGAAGGGCTTTGCGACCTCGACCGACCATTCGTGTTCCTGCCAATGCTCCCACTACCGCGAGCAGAGTAAGTACCGACACTGCCCGCACCGATACTGCCGGTTATACTGTTGACAAGACTGGCAATACTACCAGCAATGCTTCCCGGGACGCTTTCATCATCGGTGTCCAGAGGATCAAAGGAAATTGTAGGATCCTGACTAACGGCCATGACCAGATCCAAGTTGGCAGCCGCCCTCGCTTCGTTATCGGTCAAGTCAATCGCTTGGTCAATATCAGTCGTCTCAAAGGAAGGGCCTCCCGCATCTGTTGTCTCTCCGCCGTCCATGTATCGATCGGTTTCCGAGGCGTACATAATATCGGTTCCAAACCCTTCCGTGGTGGATTCTGTGTCTTCCTGCACTTCGTACGAGGTTGTCGGTTCTTCCACGTACGTTATGGTTGTCCTCTTATTGTTTATCCGTCGCCTCCTTTCTGGTGGATTTAGCAGGCTGTCGTCATCGTCGTCGTCGTCGTCATCGTCATCATGTTCGACAGTATCAAGACTGGTCCTGCCCGCCGAGTCCTCGTCCTCCAAATCTGTTTCCTCCACGTCTGTGGCAAAATCAGCGACGGTGGTGTCATGCTCATTGTCACTCAAAATGACTTTGTTGAGTGTCTCTTCCACGCGTTTCTGCTTGAGCTGCTGTTCATAGTCCGTCTGTCTATATTGTTGGTCTGTTTCGGAGAGGAGTTCTGCGCCATCATCCTTTTGATCGTACGCAATCATTGGCGGGATGTACTCATCCAATACAATGTGCGGTCCTTCTCGACCCGCTCTCTTGTTGGCATGGCTTACATTGGGACTTGCGTCCGTGTGGTTGCTTCCTTTCGTGTCATTGCCGTAAACGTGCTGTCCGCCTTCCATCATCATCACTAGGTTGTTCATGTTCATGCTGGTGTAAACAGATGTTTCTTCTGTGCCGTCCAAGTCACTAAGGTGAGTTGCGAATTCTGAATCAACCGCCGCCTTTTCATGTCGTGATCGGCGTGTTGCATCGACGTAGGCGAAACCAAAGCTCAATGCGAGAGCTCCCAACCCGAATCCCAGAAATGCCCAGGCAAAGCCGACAGTGGCAATGACCTTTTCATGAATGTACAAGCTGCAGACGCCATTGTTGTTGTCATTAAAGTTGGGGTCATCCAGATGAAAGAGTTTGGGTACAAAGACAAACCCTACGTAGACACAGTTGGTCAATATGTAGACCGCCAGTACGGGATCGTAACAAAAGAGGTTGGAAGCTCGACGAAAGATAGTTCGATCTGGTCCGTAGGAATAGGAGTGATTTAGACTGGCGGTGCTGATGGTCGTACTGCGATGATTTTGATTTTGATGTTGGTGGTGTCGTTTGTTTCGGTTGTCGTGTGACCGATGATGATTGATGCTGACGGCAATGTAGAATGAGGCAATGATGTGTACCCAGCAAAAGAGAAAGTTGACGAGTAACCACAGGGTTCCGTAGCAAACGGGTTGTCCCGCCTCAAAGTGCAGATTTCCCACTTCCGTCAATGCAATGAGCATGGGCGGGATGTTGGAGACGACCGTGACTGTAACGAAGATACCGAATGGGTTTGTGCAAATGTGCTTGAGAGCATGCAAGTATTTGCCACACCCGCAGAAGCCATTCCCGCAGCGACCAAAATAGCTGCAGGAATCCTTCTTGGTTAGTACTAACGACGAGGAGGCTGACTCTTCGTCATCGTTGTTGTGGCAACAGGGCAACGAACCTGCATGGCGACAGGTCTTCTCGCACATTTGGCCTACGCCGCGGCATAAGATGGCAGCCATGGTAGCAGGTAGCTAGCCTTTCGTGTTACGTTCCGGTTGATACGAAGGGTGGACGCTTCTCGTCGTAGCTAGCTAGCTAGCTTCTGAAGCTATAGCTCCCTTGGTTGTAGTCTTCGTGTACAGCTCGATTGGTGGCACAGATCAAGACTTGTCTGATCTCGTGTCTTTAGCGTCTTGGGGACTATCTAATGTGGCTATTGGCAATCCGTTAATGACAATGACAAGTCTTGTGCCGATGGCGCACACACTGCGAGCCTTGATGATGATGATGATGTGATTGGCAGCAACAGCACTCGATCACCAATGCATCAATTAACCCAAGGCAAGTTCCGAGAGCTGTTCCGAGGTGCTGCTCCTTCCTCTGCTGCCAAGCTCTGAGTGCGCTTTAGCACCAATACTACCTAACTGTTCCGATTATTTAGTGATATCTCGCTTATGTAATCGGTACCGATAAGCTTCATCATTTGATCTGATCCCATGGCTATAGCCAAAACTGAGGTAATTAGATCTTTGACGCCATAGTGATGCCGTTTAGTTAGACACATAGCTTCGCTGTTTGCTATGGTACATGTAGCTAAACCGAGCGACTGGGGACTCCCACCGCTAACGCGACGACGACCGGCTGGCGCTACGACCTTTGAGCTTCCGATTTCGGTTTGGTTGAGAAAAACGGCAACGCAAGATCCAGCCTTACAACTCTATTTGTGTATTGAGCATTCGTACTGTAGGGCACTTTCTGGCAACAAACAGCCAACAAACTAATAGATAACATCGAAACCTTGCAGCAAAAACTAAAACCAAAATGGCCGCTGTATTGTGTAATGCATGTGGCGACATCTGCAACGGCGCCTGCGAAGTGTGCGGCCATGTGTGCTCCAAGCCTTGTCAAGCTTGCGGCCAAGTGTGCAACGGCTTTTGCGACGGATGCGAGGCTTGCTGCAGTTCCTTTGGAAATCTGTGTAGCAGTCCCTTTAGCATCTACGTGACAGTTGCAACCATTTTCAATCTACCTTCAGTGTACTTTGGGTTGATGGAAGTCGCCGACATGGAATGTCGTGGTTCGCAATGGCTCTTTGTCAACGCTATACTGTGCCTCGTGAACGTCATTGCTGCGTTCTACATGGCCGTAGCTGTGACACGTGAAGAATCGACAAGCTCAGAACAGCAAGTCGTTGCCGGCAGACAACCCACTTCGGCCTTTGCCAGGGCGGGATACATGTTCTGCTATGATCCTTGGATTGCAGTCTACATTCTCGTGTTGACTGGGTTCTTTTGTTGGTTGTGGACGGGAGGAATTTGGAGTCTAAATGGCAAGGCAGCCAATGGTTGTAATGGTGACACCTCAGGGGCCAAGATAGCAACTGCGCTTGGCTTTGGCTGGGCGTTTTTCTTTTTTGGCATTGGAGCCCTCATGATTGGAATGTGCTGTGCCTACTGCTACAAAGACACTACGACATCGTCCACAACTACAAGTTATTACGAAACTACCGGTACGAGCTCTGCTGCTGCCGCTACGACTACGACCCCTTATGTCAATGCCGACAGTGCAGCTGGTAAAACCGCGTCGAACAAGACCGATGGCAAAATACCAACAGTGGCAGCCACCCCCGCTCCTTTCGCGGCTTCCACCACGAAGCAAGATGTACCAACTGTCACTGCCACCCTGTTCTAACGTATCCAATAATTAATCAGTCGAGGCAGCGAACAGTTTCAATCGCTCCAATGGTTGTCGGATGGATGATGATGTAATCTACTTTATCTATAACACCCATACGGTACCTGTAGCTACCGTACTATTAATAGTACTCTTGTTCTTGTATCCACACGGTACATTAGAAGGTACTTCATACACACTTTCATCTACTCATGTGCGGCCGTATTCCCCAGGAGAGCAAGGCAACCTACATGTATCATCCTCTTGCCGGACAAATACATAGACATACCGTAAGACTGCAGGACATTGCACGATGATCTTCATGCTTCAAGCTCAAAAGCAAGTCCAACTTAAAAATCCAATCAATTTCAAAGGGTGGAACAGCAAACACTACACCCCACCAGGCAACTATGATGTCATTTCGGATGTCAGGAGGACCAATTTGCTTCATTTGATTGAAGATAGAAGAAAAGTCAGGTGTATCCAGAATCAAGAGGAGGAATCAAGAGGAGGTGTTTGAGCTCCCTTTGTGGTGAGGCTGTGGCGGAACTATAGGTCATTTTTCAACCCAACCGAACCAAGCAAGCTACGGTACGTACCTGGTCTCTGGCTAGAGTCTACCAGTAGCTACTACTACATGTAGCTAGCTAGCTAGCTAGCTAGTAGGGATGCGGAGCTTGGTAACTAGCTAGCTAAGCTGCTACTACATGTATCTTCCTTTGAAACTCTACGGTACTGGTACCTGGTACATAGTTCTTCCGTGTTCTGGGGTCGAGGTGAATCGAATCATCACCCAAGAGCCCGGTGCTCGGTCCCGGTTTGGCGGTTTGGATGCTTTTTCTTTCGGATTAACTTTTCGCAGTGCGAAAGTGAGTTCGCTGACACTTGGTGGTGGGAAAGAATCCAAATTGTTCTTCTAACGTAACTAAGAGGGGCATTAGTCAATAAGAATGAATCTTGAATCTGTAACTACAGTGGTCATCGTTTGACTGATTCGCGGTTTTGAGTGGTGTGAGGATTTATGTAGTCCAATCGCAAATCAGCAGTGGAGCTGAAGTGGTGACTGTACCGGTCTTTGGATCTACAGTATGCCACTGAAGCCGGCACAGCTTTGCCCACGGCTTCCGCATGGAACCAGTCATCTCAAACCAACACAGACTTGATCTGATCGGATTGCAAGCAACTGATTGTTGTCCAGTCAACAAAGAGTTGTGGTTTGCTTTGCTTTGCTTTGCTTAGTTTGGTGGAGTTGGGTTACAATTTATCCATCTACCAACTTTAGCTTAGCTAAGTTAAGTTTCATTAAGCCAAGCTACCCTCAAGTTCCATTAAGCTACCCTTTCAAGCTATCAAGCTACCCTTTCAAGCTACCCTTCCAAGCTACCCTTGTTTTTAAAAAAGTTGTGTTCTGAATTTTATTGATTTTCTGAGTAATGACCTCTTTGGTAGCCAGTACAAGAATCAGCAGTATGCCTTCCGCTAGCGCTCCCATCAACCGCCGTGGCAGCATGCAAGATGAGTCTGTCAAGTTTCACGCCCGTGATTTTCTGAGTGTCAAGCAGGAGGATTTGCTGGCAGACTACGAAATGGGGGATGTGCTGGGAGAAGGAGGATTTGGACTGGTCTACAGCTGTGTCCACCGAGAAACAGGTGCTGAAAGAGCCGTCAAAATGCTGCAAAAGGATCCCGATAGACCTCAGATTCAAGCCAATATTATCAACGAGTTCAACGTGCTCAAAGACCTAGATCACCCGGTGAGTTGAGTTACCCCCATGAAATATACCCCTTTATACCCAGATACCCCTTGATACCCATGCATAAAAACCTACTGGAGGGTTCATGGGAAACCTGTTGGAGACTGCTTATTTGGGCGTTTCTTGGCATGGGTATAATTTGGTTTTGGGCGATTTTTAGCTCTGCATGGAAATTCTTGTTGGCAGCTTTTTATTGGGCTACCTATTATCATTGCTATCAGCATTCTCCTCAACTCACATGGTGTTTTTTGACTTCCTTCTGCTTTGTGCCAATTTTTCCTACTTTGGTTTTGCTTTGACTTGATTTGATTTGCTCTGCTCTGCACTGTTCTGCTCTGCTCTGCTTTGCTTTTGGGTTTGGACCTGATCTGCACTTCTGCACTTACCTGGACTGACTTGCACTAATTAAACAACCAGAACCTGGTCAAGGTCTACGATCTCTACCAAGACGAGGAATGTTTCTTTATCGTCACGGACCTGTACATGGGAGGAGACGTTTTTGATGTACTCGAGGAAAAGGGACCACTCAGCGAGGAAGATGCCGCTGTTGTCATGAACAACTTGCTAGGTTGTGTCAACTACTTTCACAAACGAAACCTCGTACACAGAGATTTGAAACCCGAAAATATTCTCCTCGATGCCAAACAATCATACAGTGACATCAAGGTCATTGACTTTGGACTCGCGAGATATACAAAGGAATTTGGAGACGAGCTCAGAGGATTGGTGGGATCGGCATACTACGTCGCTCCTCAGGTCATTGAAGGCGATTACACACACAAGTGCGACTTGTGGAGTTGGTACGTACCACTTCACAGACACACTGCACAATCATTCATGTGAATGGAATGATATTGTATGCTCACCAAAGAAATAATGTTTGCTTGTTTTGCTTTATTTATTTTAGTGGCGTCATTGCCTACGCCTTGATCTCTGGATTTGCCCCCTTTGATGCATCCACCGATGGAGCCGTCCTGGAACTCGTATACGACGGACGATACGATTTTGATGATGAGGAATGGGATCCCATCAGTGAACTAGCAAAAGATTTCATCACACAGCTACTCGAATACGACGAAGCGGATAGACCCAGTGCCGAAGAAGCACTTCAGCACCCATGGCTACGTCGATGCCGAAAATCGCCACGAATGAACAATGCACTCGTCAGGTCAAACTCCAGAAACTCCTTGAGAGACCTTTCCAAATTCGAATCCAAGTCCAACAAACTCAAGCAGGCAGCCTGTGCCATGATTGCTTCACAGCTGCTCACAAACGAAGAAAAGGAACTCGTCGATGATGCCTTTCGCGCACTCGACAAAAGTTGCCAGGGAGAAATCACAAAAAAGGACCTCAACTCGTCCTTTGTCGACCTGTTTGGAGACGATTCTTCCGACGAAGAGGATGGTTCCGATGATGACGAAGACATGGACCAGAGTCAGGCCAGTCACGCCGAACTGGTCGACAACATCTTTGAACAGGTCAACTTTTCCGGGTCGGGAGCGTAAGTACAAAAAGAAATAATCGATTGAAGTGGAATGCTTTGGTTGCATTGATGTCTCTCGGTAGTGGGCTAACCACCTGTCCATGCATGCTTTCAAAACTCCGCAGAATTCAATATTCTGAATTTGCTGTCGTCATGATCCTCGAAAAGAACATGGTCACCGACGACAAGCTTCGGGCCTGCTTCAAATTCTTTGACCTCGACGACAAAGGATTTATCGGCAAGGAGGACGTGGGTGCGGTCCTCAAGCTGGGCAATCGCGGCTGTCACAAAATCATGCAAATGACAGCCAGCGGTCGCAAGAGGGATAAAATCACTTTCGACGACTTCAAAAAGTGCATCCTTCCCGAACGCCCACAAAAACCGTCGGGACCACCCAAACGAGGACTGCTGGGTGACGACAATAAAAATTTCAAGGGACCGCTCGGAGGTCCCATGGACGAATCATCTCGTGCCCGTCGACCCAGTTTCATGGATGAGGAATCATCTCGCCGTCGTGGTCCCATGGATGAATCGTCGCGTCGTACAAAGTTGGGTCGGTCCAATGTCGGTCCCTCAGCGACTACTAGAATTGGCCCTGCCAAGAAGATAAACCGCTTGGCGAGTTTGGAAGAAGTAAAAGAGTAAACGTGGGGAGAGACAACCAAAATGCAGCTGTGGGCGATGGACAATGCATGGTCTGGTTTTGTTTGGTCTGGTGTGCGGGCGTAGGGATGGAAGGACGCAAGCAGGACCAAGAGGATGGTTTGTACTGCGAATTCCTGAAGAAAGTGAGGAAGAAAGAGATGCGGCACAACGCAGCAACACTTCTGTGGTTTTGAGTCATTCTGAAGCAAGGAAAGGAAGGAAGGAAGGAAGGGATGTGATCGGTTGAAGCAGGTGTAGATGGTTGAGGATCTGTGAAACCGTTTGGTCCAGTACCGTTCGATTATTTATTCATTTTATAGTTTGTAGTATCACTTCTTTTAAAATAAAGTGCTGATTGAAGAGCCAAGCCACGAAAACAGCGCAACGAGGACACTCGAGGAACGAGTGGTTCCGGCAAGAACAGGCAGGTGTAGAGACGAATTCGTTGACGGTCCTGGAGGCCAATGACAAAACCTCTCTGCAAGCTAGAGAAGAGAGAAAAATTCAGATACTTGTGCCTCTCCAGTACGAGCCGATCCGTTCCGACAAGGGACGATCCCAGTGCTAGTTCAGGTTATAAAGCAAGGCGCAGGCAACCTACCGGCACCAGAACGTAAGCACAGTTTTCGCAGACCACGATCACGTGCATGGCGTGGAAGATCTTGCAGCCCAGCAAACGAAGTGGGCCCTACGAACTGCTGACTGGAGCTCTTCTGGTTTCGACACAAAAACACTCCACAACAAAAAGAGGAGCCTGCGTAGAAAGCTCTCCCGCGCCCTTGTTGTCCCTCATGAGACTCCATCCACACTGGATCAAGGCGTTCTCGACTGACAGCTTCGCAAATAAAGACGATGACCATCGTGCTGTAGAAATGCTTGAAACTCTTCACGGTCCCATCCCGATCATTGTCTGTATGCCTGCGGCGGCTTTTGGCCAGCCTACTAACCATAGTTCCAACCAGAGAAATGAAGAAAGGGACGGTGCTCATTCAGAGATGCTTCTAGAGTAGCTGTATTCGTTTACGTTGCTTTATTATTAGTACTTTGTACATTCGGCTGGTGCTGGTAGTCAATAGCTAAGGCTAGATTCAGTCAGCAGCATGATAAGGTTGTGTCAAGACGGGCTCTCGAGCGTTGTGGACTGGTCTTTCTGGCATATTCTTTGGCATTCGTAGCCTTCAAAATATGCATGTATGGGTAGCACGGAGATTTTGTTTCTTCTTTAGTGTGAACCTGAAAGGCTTCCATAGAGTCTTGTGCCGCCCGTTGTTGCGCCTGCTTGGTGGCTTGTTTGCTCAGGGTCACAGAGAGTGCCCTCAAGCCTTTGGCATCCCTCAGTCCTTCCTCTTTGTGGTCTTCCTGAAGGGCCAAGAGACTTTGCACTTGATTCGTTCGTCGTTGCTGTGATTGACTACCACCGTATACCTTATCATACCAGAGTTCCAACCCACGGGAATAGCCATGGTCCCTCAGAGAGGCAGCTCCTTCCTCCCGAATTGTGTCATAGTCATTCTTCGTGTACCAGAGTTGCTCTTTGCCGTTGCCACTACCAAACTCTTCGTCTTCGACAAGAAACTGAGCTGGTTCATGGATGCGAATAACATTGTCAAAGTGGATCATGGTCTCGGCTCTGTGCTGGAACGAAGTGTTGTGCTGCGAGATGAGTTTTCTGGGTGAGCAAGGCACGACTGTACCGTGCTGGAAGTTTTCAAAGTTGTGAGGAGTCGAGGATGCCCTGAGTCGCAAATAGTCCGAAAGTGGTACCTTTTCTTTGTCAATAATTACTCCGTCATGCATGCTTCATCCCCCTCATGACCTGTCAACCAAAAATTCACTCACACTTACTCACCCCGGAGGTCTCTGTATTACTCCGGAGTACGTAATGGCTCTACTAGCTAGACTACCGGTAGCCAAGCTACCAGTTGCTACGCATAATCTTGTGCTGGGTTCACCCGCAATTGGTTTGACTGACGCATAATATTCTCACAGTGTCGAGATGGCAGATAGAGTGCTAGGTAGTGGCAGTGAAGCACTGAAGTACATGTACCATACTCCAAGTGCTGGATTTCTAAGGAAGAATGGAAAGTTTCTTTTCTTTCTTCTTTTCGAGTAAGCCTCCTTTCCGTTTTCGGTACCGTACACCGCTGGATGCGTCGTAGTACATGTACTCCGTACCGCGTTGGTTGGTCTACTACAGTGTATTTTACGACGCTGGATTGAGGTGCCGGCTTGCTAGCTAGGCAACAGGGTAACGGGCCTGCCACTCCCACTTGAACATCAACGGTGCAGAACTACTAGCTAGCTAGTATCGCCCTGCAGGCCCCACCAGCCAAGAACATGCCACTCCCCGCTGGACTCGGATGTCGCTCAATCAACGTGAGTTTGCCTCCCACAGATACGTTTACCGGTACCGGGGGAGTTCGGCGTTCGGCGGCTGAGCGAGAGAAGCACCAGGCATTCAAAGCAGCAAGTGGCTGGCTGGCTGAGACTCTGGTGGTTGCATCGAATGAATCCAATGATTTGATTCAATCCAATCATTCAATCTATTCAGGGTCCAAAGACTGAGCTGGACTCCATTCCAACCACGGCGGTACAGCTAGCTATGGTTGCCACTACGGCATCGGTTTTCTTCAATTTCCCTCTCTCCTACTATTTATCTTTGGCTGGTATAGAGTTTGTGTATTCCTGATGTTGTGTGTGTCAACGACTTATCAAAAGCCTTCCTTGTTGCTTTGGCTCCCAGCACGCAAACGCGGTGCTCCTTTAATTCTCATTGTCTCAGTTTTACTCTGTCCATGTCATCCTGGCTTTCTTGGCTGGACGACCATTGACTCCCATTGTTGTACCGGCATGGGGGTGCTGGAGATGAGTTTGTTGGACAGCAATAAGCATTGCGTTCACATCTTGTTCACTCCTCCGCGTACGTGTAATGGGATGCGCCATGGTAGGGAACGAATGACCAGGAGGTGCCGAGGTTTGAGAAAGGGGCAATCCAGCCATTGCCACTGGGCCGGGAGAAGAAGCAAGTAATTCTGTCAACAAGCTGCCATATTGAACACCGTTGCGGGATTGCTGCAATGCAAGAAGCAGCCGGCTAGCTTCATTAGATTGCAGACGGATTCTCTCCTGGAACAATTGAAGAGCAGAACTCGTGATGGACTGTCCTGGGAAGCCCCCCTGCAATTGAGTGGTTGATCCGTATGTTTGGTTGCCGATCGCAGCTCCCAAAAGAGGATTCCAGGTTGTGGAACTAGGATGGTGTGCTGTAGAAGCAGAGGCTCCCATGTTTAAGCCGGCTCGAGAATGAATTGGACTGCACTCATTCACAAAAGGGCCAGCATTTGTACTTGAAGGGACCAGACCAGAAGCTTGTGGCTGTGAGAATACATGTGGGTGTGGACCCCGCGGGGCAGCTACGGTCGCATGAAACAAGCCACCTGCAGTAGAGGGGACTTTTCCTGCCTTGAGGTCGATGTAGAGTTCCCGACTTGCCCAAAACTTCGTCTCAAGCTCTTGGAGTTCTTGGGCAATGCTTTGGGACTCATCGGTCTCTGGATGCACAGGTACCGGTACGTGTATGGGCTGAAAACGATGGCGGCCTTTGTATCCTCGTACTCCTTCGTACTTTTTGGAGATTCTCTTGACATTACAATCAAGTTTCTTGGCAAGGAAGCTCCTTAGGGAGGTTCCAGGTTTGACCCCATTGATGCTGCCAGCATAGAATGCCTGCATAAGACTGTCACAGTACAGCTTCTCTTCAGGCGTCCAATAACCGGAAAACGGAGCATCATCTCCTCCACCAGGAGGGCCTGTATTGGTAATTGGTACATGTGCAAACGAAAACATGTGCGTGAGAGGTACCGGTTGCAAGCAAACATAGCTGAACTACACTTAATAAAATTGTTAAGCTTTACAACACCTGTCTTCATCTTCTTTGTCTCCAGGCTACGGTTGTTCATATTCAAAGGTGTTGGACTTGACCGACAGAGCTACCTATTGATAGTATGAGGAGATTGTTTTTCACAAGCAACAGCGATGTTTTTGTGTAGAGGCACAGTCACTCACCAGCTAGCCAGAAAGCAGATTTGGATACGTTACGCGTTCAGGATTGGCTGGCCAGCTAGCTAGCTAGCTAGCTAGCTGTGGGCGAACCAGACCGTGGCAAATTGAGGGCAGAAAAAAATTGACCGTGAAAGATTCTGGGGAAGCAAGGAAGAATCGAATCGAATCATGGCAAGGTGTCTTAATAACGTTAACCACCATAAAAAAACCTCTTGAGTTTGAAGCAGAAGAACGTGTACTACGTACTAATACAAGCGAGTGTTGGAAATTCGAAAGAAGCAGCATCATGATGCCGTACAAGTGTACTAGTTCAATATGCCACACCGCTGCTACAGGGGTCTTTCCGGTCTTACTACTGGTAAACAAAAATAGCGCTGAACCGAAGATATTAATGGATGCGGATGTCAGGCGTGTAAATAACCTGACCGGAACACTTACAAACGAGAATTAGAGGTCAGGCAGCAAAGCAATCGTTAAACGTTGAGCCACACCTGTGGGTTAAGCTGGTCCAGTCCAATACCACTGCCGTACTGACCGGTCTGCTTCTTACTCCACCACCTTGAGGGAGGTAAACAGCTCCAATACCGGTAGGTGTTATTTAAAAAATGTTCTTTACCGAAAGCAAAACCGTGGTACTATTATTTAATAGTATTAATAATCTGTACCGGTAGAACCGTTGGGAAACTGGCGACTGACGTGTTTGAGGTACCGGTACACCGGTACGTACCAGGTATTAAAATACCAGTATATATATGTCACACAAGAGAAAGCTGGAACGGAACGGTAGTCTATGTCTCCAGTGCGTAAGTAGTGTCGCAGTGTTATCCAAAACTTTGTGTTCTTGTATGATAAGCTAGCATAGCTGGCCATTTTCAACTCCATCTGGGAGCTCAAAACTCCGGAAATTTCGCAGAAGAGCAGGAGCACTTGTCTGGACGTCAATCTCCCATGCTAGCTAGCTAGAGTAATAACCAGGAAGCAACGAGATGCTCTCTCATACAAAGAACCAATTTGGAGGCCGTCACCTCGAGGTGCACAAAGACGGCATCGCGACAGCATCGTGCACGGGCAAGTCGCTCAGCGTGAGCTACAGCTCCGCAGGCTAGTCGTGTAGGTTTTTTGCATCCGGAGCTTCCTGTGCAGAGGTCGCGGGGGCGGGCTGACAAACCACATGGCTGGCTGCCAGTCCTGTTGTCACATGTGTTTTCTGGAGCGATCTTGTCGATTCGATTCGATTCCTCCAGTGTTGACGTCCTCCACGCTTCCAACTTCTTGGATGGGTGCTTCCTGGTCACCTCATCAGCTTTGGCAGACTTATCGTGCCTGGAAAGAGAAGCCAGCAGAGCCCGGTGACTTGATTCAGATGTAGCTTCTTTATCTATGCTAGCTAGAGTAGCTACTGTAGTAGCTAGCTAGACCTAGCTAGTAGAGCTACGGAAGGGAACCGGTGGGTTTCGCGGGTTTGTCCCCTTGCCTTGGCACCGAGCTCGTCTAACTTCATTGGAGTTTCGTTTCGTTTTTAGTTTAGACTATGCAAGTATTCCCACAAGGAAGGTTGCTACAGCAGCCAAGCCAAGCCAAGCCAAGCCAAACCGGAACAACCAAAATTGAGATTGCACATGACATGAGTAGAAAATGTATACAAATGCAACACAGTGGTGAAAGCAGTGGTAGTCCCCTCTTTCCCATCCAAACAAATACAAGCATCCGTCTCAGCCACTCCAGAAAACTCGATTCTCTGGTACGGTAGCTAGACTGTCAAACGCCCAAACCAGTTCCACTCCACGTTCCGCTCCAAGTTGAACCAGTCATTCCATTCCAATCCGTCATCGTAAATTCCACCATCGAACCAACGAATCATTGTTGCCAACCTTCCATATTTCGTTCCTTATCTTTCCTTTCCGTCTTGTTTATTTCTTTTTTTCTCCGTTTGATTCAGCTCATTCTTGAATGGGTACTTCGGGAGGCATTGTCGATTCAATAGTTTCAATTCCTTCCATAGTCCCCTCGAGTGGTGCCGAGACTGGATTTTCCTCCAAGAACTTTTGCATTTCGTCGACCAGATCCTTGACGGTTTTTCCATCGGCGGCCTGACTGATGATTTTGAGGCACCAATCGGATTCTTTTTTCCCGCCACGTGCCTTGACACGGTAGACGCATCCCATGACCAATGCCGTGTGTCCATCCAAGAATTGGCAATCACTGAGGGCATGAACGGCAATGTCGACGCCAGTCATGGTATCAAACAAGTGACACGACGCTCTCTTGATATCATCGAGTTCTTGTCCGCTGTAGGAGTTGACGACGAATCCAATGTATGTGGTTTTTTTTGCGACCTTGGAGAGTTGTACGTAGAGGCGTTCATCATCACCCGAGTCTTCTCCACTCCGTTGATCTCCACCGTGACGAATGGCCGTGTCATCACTGGCCAAGTGTTTGAACCATACCTTGTCGACGCATTTGAGATCAGAGTCTAGACAGATGGCCGATGCATCCAAATCGACTTTAGTGTCTCCCGCCCCGGCCATGTCCCAACTCAAACCGAAGGTGACATTATCAGGGAGTACCTTGTCGGGACAAAAGTCACGAATCTTGATGGTTCCTCCCTTGCGCATGACGGAGATTTTTTCTTGTGGATTGACCACAATACTGGGGATCAAATCGCGCGAATAGGATTTGAAATGTGGAATCAAGGATCCAAAATCACGCGCACTCTGATGCACGTCTTCAATGGGTTGTACCTTCCATTTGGTTTTGGATTCTCGAGCGATACGTACCAAGAAGAGTGCGGTGGCGTCTTCGCTGTCGACGTGTTTGCTGGGTACAAAAGAGGCCATGGGTCCTTCGTTTGCCTTTGCTTCGTCAGTAATGGTGACACGGGCACTGGTAACGGAGCTCAAGAATCGTTTGGGGGATGCGACGGTGAGAACAATGTATAGTGCGAGTATGCGTGTGGATACATTTTCTAGACGAAATGTGATGGATTCGTCTTCTCCTTCGGCATTACCGTCTCTTGAATCTCCACTGTGTACAATGGACTCGTTTGGATTGGACAGATTTCCGTAATACACAGAGTTGTCCATGCTAATATTTCCCTTGGTGTCAACGGCAACACAAGCCGCATCGAGATCGATGATTTTTCCCTTGACGAGATCCCAAGCCAATCCTACTCGGATATGGTTTGTGTCTAGTTCAAAGGCATTTCCGCGCTGCAGCGTGGTGGATCGATGAATGGTAGCCTTGATTTTGACTTGCAGTTTTCCCTTTGCATTTTTGGCCGATGTGGCCGGTACGGGGTACCATTCGGTCTTGTTAAAGCTCTTGGGTGGATCCAGTTTAATAGGTATCTTGACGACGCCCATGCTGTCATCGTCACTGCCCTTGTCGTAGTCAAAAATGTGAAAGACAATACAAGGCGGTGTCTTGGGGTCCGTAAGTGCACTACAGGAGATCTTGGTGGAGAAAGTCTGATTCCATTCCGGACTGAGTGTCTTCATGATAGTTTTAGTTTTTCCCAATTCCTCCGTGGACGTCTTGGCTTTGGCTCGACCCACTCCAGGCACGGTCGTTTCCAGACTCACCACGCAGTAGGGATCCGACGTAGAACGCTGACCCATCAGATTGCGATCTTTGGCCGCCAAGCCTTCACCCTTCATCAGAGTAAAGGCGACTTCCACGGCCTCCACGCCGTTGGTGGGAATGTACACTGGCATCTCTTCTTCTAGCTGACTTTCAAGATGTTCTGGAATTGACTTAGCTTGGCTTAGCTCGAGCTTCAGGAACTTGAGGAACTTGAGGAACTTGAGGAACTTGAGATCTGGCTGAACTTAACTTAAGGTAGACTTAAGTGGGAGAGGCAGGATAGGATCCTAGCAGCTTGTTTTTAGTAGTTGCTTGCTTGCTGATGCTGATGCTGATGCTGATGCTTGATAATACTATTAATAGTACTAGTACTGCTGCTGCTAACGATGGGGTACTAGTATCTTGCTATTTCGCTGTCGGACGGGAAAATTATGAGGAAACGTCAATAATGAGAGATTGGAGGGTCATCTTCTTGAACAGCAAAATGACTGATCTCGAGAAGATCTCCAAATCCATTGTTTTACGAGTACGTTGTCTAACAACATATATATATGTACAGAGACTAACGGTACTGGCTAGCTATCCTACGATACGGCAGCTCTGCATGGTACGAGTACTACTAGTAGCTATGACATAGCTAGCAGATCGTAGAGCAATCGATGCAAGGAAGCATTCTCATTGGCAGTGGCACCGCCAGTCATAATATAACATCAGTCGAATCGAATTCAATTAAAGCGCAAAACATGACCATGTGCCATGCCATGCCAAGCAAAACCATCAAGAAGATCAAGATGATGATCAGGGAGGATCCTCCTCGGCCACAAACTGCAGCTACTAGTAATTCATACGGTTTCTATGTACATGTACACGCAAGTACTGAGAGTGGCTACCATAGCTAAGGCTAGCTAGAACTAGTCTACTCTGATGGTACCGTACTTGTGGCTGGCGCCAACCACGGTGATCTGGCCTGATGAAGGATAGAGGTCAGAATACCTCCAGGCCTGCATGTCAATCTCCCGATTCCATGCATTGTCCAGATCCACGCCACAACTTTAGAAATGGTGGATCTAAACCAGCACCTATCGGTACCGTACCGGTACACCTAGCTAGACCCGCTCGAACAAGCATGATCACTTCATCCATCACTTTGGTTTTTTCTAGCTAGTAGCCTTACACTATTATTAATGCTACGACAGTACAAGCTAGCTAGCTACTGGCTAGAGCCATCATTTCAACAATGAGTGTCCTTCTAAACCAGCATGTTTCTAAAGTCTAAAAAGGCCAAGCAAGGCTGTGATGATGCCTGATGAGTTAGGTAGCTCTAACCTTAAATAGCAATCTTTGACTCAATCCAAACTGATTCCCGTGTGTCCTGATATCTTTGACCAAAGACGCGCTCGCATCCACTCATTCAAATTTTCTATCAATCGCAACAATTTGTTCTGATTTCGCTCTCTAGCTAGTCGACAAGCTCATAGTACTAGTAGCTCATAGTAGCTCATAGCTAGCTAGCAACAAGCCATGACAAGTACAAGTACAACCAACAACTTCCACAATGGCCAAGTGCGAGCGGACCCTGAGCACGCCATTGTGCGTCGGCACGTGACAAGCGTGCAATTCGGCCTTTACACCGACCAAGACGTTCGCGATCGCAGCGTGGTGGAAGTCACATCTCCCATTTCCTACATGAACGACACGCCTTTGCCTGGTGGATTACATGATCCGAAAATGGGACCTTCCAGTCAAAGCGATCACATGCCTTGTAGCACTTGCGCTCGTCGCTTTCAGCTTTGTCCAGGACACTTTGGATGCATAGAAGTCTGTGTGCCGCTCTACCAACCTCTACTATGGAATGATCTGTTGTCTATCTTGAGAAGTATCTGTTTTCATTGTCACAAACTCAGACACTTTAAACGAAAACTTCTTCAAGCGCACGCCAAGCTGCTTCTCATTCTTCATAATCGACTTTTCGACTTCTATTCACTCGAAAGAGAACTCGCGCAAGCCCTACTTCAGGCCGGCGAACAGGACGAACAAGACGAAAGCTCCAAACACACCAGAGCACAAGACAAACTACTCCAGGAACGAGCCGTAGAAACTCATTGCCAAGCCATCATTGACGAACTCAAAGACAAACCATTGTCATCAAATCAGAAAAACACCAATGACGCTGTACGGGCATCACTCTTTAGAGACTTCCGAAAGCAGATCATGGCGGAATGGAGGGGAGTCCCGCAATGTCGTCATTGCAATGCGCACAATCCAAAAATCAAACAGGATCAGTCCAACAAAGTATTCCAGATTCCTGTCAGTGACAAAAGTCAACAATTCAACAGTGCGCAAGGAATTGAAATGGTGTCGGCGTTGGAGACACTGCAGAACAAACAACAGAAGAACAAAAATGCCAAAGACAAAGACGTCGAATCGGACGAAGATACCGTCATGAGCGAGACTGATCGGAACCCATTCATTGACGACGAGGCCATGGAAGACGACGACCATCAAAACAACATCACTTACAGCGACGACGACGAGGAACAGGATGGATTCTCCAATAAGCAAAAACAACGAAAGACAGTCACAAACAGCAACAACAGCACGGCCACGAAGACGACGACGCAATTCTACATGCCCCCTTCCGAAGTCATGGCACAGCTGCAACTGCTTTGGGCCAATCATAGCTTGCTCTTGGACACGGTACTCTTTGCGGGACATTCACCCACCAAGGATCACAAACTATCCTACAAGACATTCTTCGTCAATGCTATTGCCGTGCCGCCGTCCAGATTCAGACCACCCATGACGGTAGGATCCATGGTCGCAGAACACGCACAGAACGATTTCCTATCCAAGGTACTCATCGAGAATGCGGCCGTACGACAAGAACTCTTCCTGAACAACAATGAACCAAGAGCACACACTCATTGGATTCAGTTGCAGACGTATTTCAACTGCTTTATGGATTCCTCCAAGGATCCGGCCGCAAAGGGCGGAAATCAAACACAAAACGGCATTCGACAATTGCTCGAAAAGAAACAGGGAATCTTTCGAAAAAACATGATGGGAAAACGAGTGGATAGTTCGTGTCGCAGTGTCATTAGTCCCGATCCATACATTGGAACCAACGAAATTGGGATTCCCGTATACTTTGCGCAAAGACTCACGTACCCGACACCCGTCACGGAATGGAATATGACCGAATTACGTCGATTGGTGGAACGGGGGCCAAAACAATACCCAGGCGCTGTTTGGGTGGATATCCCAAAGCCGGACGGAAAGAAAGTACGGGTCAACTTGGACCGAATGAACCCAGAAAAACGGCAAGCGGTCGGAGCCATGCTGTTGACTCACGGCAAATCTGGTGGCGGGTCGGGCAGACCTGCCGTGGTGGGACGACAATTGCGGCATGGCGATGTCATGCTAGTCAATCGACAGGTAGGTTGTATTGTTGCCGTTGCCTCCTTTTGTTTGTGTGAGGGCTTGGATGGATAGATTGTGTGTTTCTGTTTGGTTTCATTTGTGGAAGGGGTTGAAAGAAATAGTCCGAGGATGAGCTTTTTGTCATGCACCACTCCGAAAATTCGTGATGGATTATGACTTCCACAGATCGGCAGAGTCAGGCTTGGTAGAACAACCCGAAAGAGTTGCAATGCCAAGGCTCTTTGTCGTACTCGAGGGCTATTTCTCCCGCCAGGCCAGAGAATGCTGTTGATGCAGTTTTGATTGCAACCCATGAAACTGGTTGGTTCAATCTCTAATGATATTTCCTTTTTGTTTTTTTGTTGATAACAGCCCACACTACATAAACCAGGAATCATGGCCCACCAAGTACGGATTCTTCACGATCCAAATCAGAAGACCATTCGGATGCATTATGCCAGTAAGTAAGCACAGCGAAAACATCTGGTTTGCGCCGTTCTCGCAGATGAATTTCCATACGCTTCAGTCGCATGGCTAACTCTCTTGTTGTGAACATGGACCTTTTCTTTCTACTACACAGATTGCAACACCTACAATGCCGATTTTGATGGAGACGAGATGAACTGTCATTTCCCTCAGTCGGATGTTGCTCGAGCTGAAGCCACCTACATTGCCCAGACAGACTTGCAGTATATTGTTCCCACGGACGGATCGCCCCTTCGAGGGCTCATCCAGGACCATGTTTGTGGCGGAGTGAAATTGACAACTCGAGATACCTTTCTGAAACGATGGGAATACCAGCAGTTGCTTTTTGCTACATTGGCCAGTCTCCCTAGACTCGAAGTTTTGGAAGACAATCAAGATATCGAACTACTACCACCAGCAATTCTTAAACCAGTGCCTCTGTGGACCGGAAAGCAGGTTGTCACCACGCTCTTGCTGCATTTGTGCAATAGCCCGCGAGGCAAGAAACATTATTCAAGTAAGAGCGGCATGAAAAGACCACCTGATATCCCCCTTTTGCGTCAAGGTGGCCTTTCGTTGGAGCGCAGCTCCAAAATGCCTGGAACTGCGTTTGGAGAAGATCATGAAGAACATCTGGTCTTGATTCGGGACGGAGAGCTGTTGCGTGGTATCTTGGATAAATCCGCTTTTGGCGCTTCCGATTTTTCCCTTGTCCATGGAGTCTACGAAGCATATGGACCTACGAAAGCAGGATTGTTGCTGAATTCGCTTGGGCGGCTCTTTACGTCCTACATTCAGTGCTTTGCAGGTCATTCCTGCCGTGTCGAGGATTTGATATTGACCCCCGAGACCGACAAGATTCGGCGGGATCTTGTTCAGGTAAGTGTGGTTGTGCGGGTTTTCATCCTTCTGGCTTCCTCTGTTTGGATCCTTGTTTTCTCACTTTGTGCTTGGTTGGAATATCTTGTTGCTTCGCCAGCGTGCCTACAACGTAGGGTCCCGTGCCTGCAAGGCGTGGGCAGATTCCGAGGGAGGCAAAGTCGCAATCGAGTCAATCTCCGAGAAGGAAGGCTCAAACAAACCCTTGAAGCCAGTAGAAGTCGCATCCGCGTCAGCTAAGATTTCCCGGCTATTAGGAGGCGCCGAAGGAAAGCAGAATTTTGCGGCTCTGGATGGATACATGATGTCTCAATTGAATCCTTTGGCCTCTGAAATCGTCAAGAAGTGCCTGCCGAATGGATTGGCTGTTCCATTCCCTGCCAATGTAAGTTGCGGTCGTCTTTCCTGAGTGAAGAATCTTTTCTGGCTGTCTCACATCTCGTTCTCTGGCAGACCTTTGGCTTAATGACAACAACAGGGGCGAAAGGTTCCATTGTCAATCAGTCCCAAGTATCCTGTGCCCTTGGCCAGCAGGCATTGGAAGGACGGCGTGTACCTCGTTTAAACAGTGGTAGAACACTGCCTTCTTTTGCTCCCTACGATCTAAATCCAAGGGCCGACGGTTTTGTCATGGATCGCTTCCTGACAGGAGTTCGCCCTCAGGAGTACTACTTCCATTGCATGGCTGGCCGCGAAGGTCTAGTTGACACTGCCGTGAAAACCTCGCGTTCGGGATATCTTCAGCGGTGTCTTGTGAAGCACTTGGAGGAGCTGAAAGTTTGCTACGATTTCACCGTGAGGAATGGAGAGGGTGGGGTGGTTCAGTTCCTCTACGGGGAGGACGCTTTGGATCCAACAAAAGCATCCTATTTGGACTGCACGGATCGATCCTTTGAGTTCATGGCGCGCAATCACGATTCTATCAAAACGCTCAACACGCAGCTACAGGGATGCAGTATTGACCTCGCTGCTTCTGATCATGAGCGAAGTGAAGCACTGACCAAGCGAAGCGACTCTTATTTGCTGAGAGAGGGAGAATCAGTGCTGGCAAGGAGGCTTCGAGGTGGAACTTCGTGGAAGCGTGGAGCCCTTCTGAAAGGATGGCACGCGGCAGTGATTACAAAGACACGCGAAGACGAGGGATTGGTGGACTTGAAATATCTCAAAGACGGGCACAGAGCGAAACGGGTTCCCATGGTCGCTGATCTCGGTCGTTGTGGAGGAAAATTCGAGCGTGCCTTGTCAGGTTCTTGTGTCGTTGTGAAGCCTGCTGTAGCGGATCCTATTCTGTCAGCGGCAGCTGGGTCAGCGTTGCGAACTCGTGGTGATGGGAGAACTCATTTACTTGGGTCCACGGGTGCATGTTTGTCCGAGAGGGTCGCGGGTTCGGCCAAGGCGGTGCTATCGTCAAAGAGGTTTAAGAAGGTACTGGAAGCCAACAACGTATCAAGTAGTGACGTCGGGAATGTTGTTGCCGCCAAGTATGCAAACGCTCTTTGTGCTCCCGGCGAAGCGGTTGGGAGTATTGCAGCTCAATCCGTAGGCGAACCATCCACACAAATGACGCTCAACACATTCCACCTCGCGGGTGCAGGAGCAAATGTGACTTTGGGTATCCCTCGACTTCGTGAAATCATTATGACAGCAAGCAAGACCCTGAAAACACCCACAATGTCGGTCCCACTGCAAGAAATCGTCACTGAAGACGAGGCAACCCGACTCACTCGGTCCTTTACAAAGCTGACATTGATGGAACTGATAGCTGGCCACCGAGGAGTAACCGTGAAGGAGACTCTAAGGACTGGTGAAAATGGTCAGTGGCAGAGGGCTTATCTGGTGACTCTCAAATTCCACCCAGAAGAACGAATCAAAGCTGCTTTTGGTTTGTCTTTGCATGACATTGCAACGTCTCTTGGGAAATCCTTCAACACTGCAGTGAAAACTCTAATGGTGATGGAGCTGAAGCGATCCAAGGCAGAGGGTGAAATGGTCGCCGTGAAAGTTGGTGGCGGACGCATCGCTGCTGACTTCGATGTTGATGCTGACGACGAAGCTGGCGAGGAGAAAGAGGAAGGGGTTGAGCTGAACACAAAGATGGCCACAAATGATGATTCGTCTGATGACGACGACGAATCAAGCGATGGAATGGGAATTGAAGATGGTGTAGCTGCGTCGAAAAAGAGATCTGAAGATGCGACTGCCTTTTACGATGACGATGACGACGAATCAGAAGAAGACGAACCGCAGCCAACGGAAATGGATCAAGCGGATGGCTACGAAATCACGGAAAACCAAGATGACGACGAGAAAGACGACACCACTACGGGCAGCAAATCTCGTACCATGACAGATGGCGGTGTCATTGTGGATAAGTCCCGAAATTGCCTCCATTTGGATCCTTTGACGTGCGGGCCCTCTGCGCGACCCCTGCTAATGGTGGGTTTGATTGAAAAAGTAGCAGCAAAGCATTTGGTCAGTGCCCGCAAGAATATCGACCAAGCGTTTGTGAACCAGGAGGATGGACGTGGGCGTTGCCTGCAGTTTGCAGGCGTCAATTTTCAGGAGATTTGGGAATTGGACAGCTCGGTGGTTGACCATGATCGCCTCATGTCGAACGACACCTGGGCCATTCGACGCACCTACGGGGTTGAAGCTGCTCGCAACAATATTGTGGAGCAAATCCGCAGCGTCTTTGGCGCTTATGGGATCGAAGTAGATCCCCGGCATTTAAGTTTGATTGGCGACTACATGACCAATGAAGGCGGCTACAAACCCATGAATCGCATTGGAATGGAGCAGACCGGGTCTACGTTGCTTCAGATGAGTTTTGAAACCACTGCCCACTTTTTGACACAAGCTGCGTGCATTGGCAGGAAGGACAATCTCGACAGTCCCAGTGCCAACATTGTGCTCGGAAGGCCTATCAAGCACGGAACTGGTGCTTTCGACGTTTTGGTCAACAGTTCAGCTTGACAATGCGGGCGGAGCAGTGAGGAATAGCTAACAGCCAAGGCCATCGAAATGAGAGCCTGTATGGAACGTTTGTGTTAGCGCTTTGAGAGGATTGGGTGCCTATTATGATAGTGGATAAGAATATTTGAGATGGTTGCTGGCATTGCTATTGTGACGTTCTCACAGTAGATGAAGAGCTATGGCTTGCGTGGTAAAGTTGATACTTTGTTAGAATTGTATTTCGTCTCCAGCCAGCAGCCAAAGAAGCAAGAAAGAAGTACCATGTAGTTCAAGCCGCTGGCGAGTGTTGCTATCTTTCCGAGCCCCTTCCGTCAACGACCACCGTCCCAACTACCGTCGTCGCTATGGCGTTATCGAGAAGAGATGCTCTTCGGTTGCACTTACGAGGAGGCACGGTGAGGCTGCTTCAGCTGCTGTGGGCTTTCTGAATGGTGGGCAGTCGCTTATCATAGAGGACGACCAGTGTCTTGTCCAGTGCGTTATCGAGCCCGCATGCCCGACGAGGCTGGGGTGGCTGGAGGTGCCAAGCTCAAAGAACCAGAATCTTTTCTACTAGCAAACCGTACGGTCCAAGAAAGACTCACGAATCCGGTTTCCGATTAGCAGCAACGACATTGATGAACGATAGGATAAGCGATGCTTCAGGAAGGGACTTGAGCCTGCGGTGACTATTAGCCAGCGCTTTGCTTGCATTATTCTGGGTTTGAAAAGGCGAATCTCATCGTCGAAAAACAGGAAAGCACTGTGTCAACCATCTTTCCCCAGTGCAGCACTCTTCAATGTCCACTGTTCGAAACCGACGAGGCAAAGATGGAGAAGCTGAAGTCGAACAGTAGGATGGATGGAGGAAAGTTGCGCAATAGTTTAAAATGTGAGCAGCCCCCGTGATGAAAAACCTAAGCCGCACTGGCCCCTTCTGGCTTCCATGGATAACCTACCTACGATCTATCAAAAACAACTAGCTAGCTAGCTAGCTAGCTAGCTACATGTAGTTACCGCACCATAAATTATTTGGCACGCTCACCAGCTCTCACTGTACTAGAATGTACATCTACCGCCATGGCTTACTTGGTCAGCTGACTGGTGAGCTGGGTAATCGAAGATTTGATGGTTATTGAGTAGGTACAGATTTATTTGATGGATTTGATAGCGGCCGTTGATTCGATTCGATTCTTTTACAGGTACCCGATTAGCCAGTGACCAGCGCAAGAGAGTCTTTTTCGCTCTTTAATTAAGGCGTTCATACTTCATGCTGGTATGCATACCAGTAAGAAGAACATCGACTACTCAAGAACGGAGAGCTTTCGGAGAAGTGAGTTCCAGCAAGACCTCGGGGTTCTTTTATCAGTACAAAATCGCCTTAGTATCCAAGATTCTAAAGGGAACTTTTGCGAAATGCCGAATTGCCTGAGGAATTCTTTAGTTGGTAAAAAAGAAGCTTAGCGTTCGCATTGTTTTGTCGCCCTTCTAGTCTATTTCTGATGATGCAGCAAACCTCAATACCTCCAAGCCGCTCCTTATGCCTCTCGAATCCACTCCACCAACCACCTATTTTAAATACCACCAATGACTTGCTTGCTTGCTCTTGGTCCACTCGGCTCCAGATAGACAACGATACCGGTACCGCAGGTTGCCTTGGTTTCTCTGGCTCTAGCTAGCTAGTAGCTGGCCAGACCACCCGGCACGTATCTGTGGCTTGTTTTTTTAAAAGTTGCAGTGGTCTCCAGGGGCCCTCCTTTGCTCTTCGGGTAGTGGAGCTTCGGAAACCAGTATGTATATTATCTGTAGTACTGGATGGAGGATGTAGTAGCTGCTGACCGGTTCACCACTGTTGGCTGTTGGGAAAAAAAGAAACCAGCATCTTTGCAAGCAGGAGCTCCTGGTAATTTATTTCCCCCTCTAGCTACATGTACGGTAGCGTGCCGGTTGGGTAATGGAGCACGAAACCGGTGAGACCAGCTGTGTCCAGGAGAAAAACAGAAACAATCAAGGTGCATGTAGGCTGGCTGCAGACTGATTCGATTCGATTCAATCTTCTACTCGAGTATATTCACTTGGCTTGCTAGTCTACAGTAGCTACGGGCAATGGTTGTACATGTATTTAATTAAAATAAAATGCGTAGTTCGACTAGTTGGTTAGTTTTATTTTACTTCGTACTATCGTCGCTCGTTCGTACTATGCAATGACATAAAAAAGTGCGTGCATCAAATCAAATCAAATCAAATCAATTGAATAGATAGATACATGAGTGTGGTTGCCTGCTCTTGCTCCGTGGCTGGTCGTTAGGTTGTTTGCTTAGGCAGCAAATGCGGCGGAAATGTTCTGTGATTCGTCGCCGTTGTTAGCAGGCGGAGCGGGGAACTTGAACCAATCATCTCCCAGAGGTGCCAAGCTGTGTCTCTTTTGCTGCGGTCCCGCATGCTGCAATACATTTTCGAGCGCTCCAAAGATGGCGTTTGCATCAAAGTTCGCCAAAGAAGCCGCCAAGTCGGAAGAATTGGTGGTAGCGTTGGCGTAGTTGCTGTTGTTTCCTCCAGTGAGAGGAGGCATGGCGGGCATGTTTTGTAGAGGGGTAGGCTCGAATGGGTTGATATTGAATGGGTTTGCTGTGGCATCCGTGTTGCCATTGTTATTGGCATTGGCACTGTTATTGGCATTCAATGTCTGAGAGAGAATGTCAGGAAGAGAGTTGAGCAAGTTGGACAGGTTGCTCTGATCAGCAGTGGCATTTCCAAGTCCATTTCCAAGTCCATTTCCAAGTCCATTTCCATTTCCACTGACAGTCTGCATTCCCAAGGAGAACGAATGCCCATTGCTTGCAGTTGCTCCAGGATGAGTGGTAGTGGCCCCTGTCATGCTTCCCCTAGTGACCAGAGCAGATAGATCCAAGCTGTTCCTCTGCATGATTGAAGGAGCTTGAGCCTTGGGGGACCAAAGAGGCATTTCCAGATCAAACAAGTTGGAGGGAATGCCTGAAGCTTGGAGACTTGGAGGAGCTTGATTGACAGCAGCTGCAGAGGCAGCAGCATCTGATGCCATGGAAGCAAAGCCTGCAGCAGCATGAGCATGAGCAGCATGAGAAGGAGGAGGCATGGTCCTCATTCTCTTGGCTTGAGGGACAGCATTAGCATTAGCAGTAGCATTGAGAGTAGCAGAAGGACTGCCTCTCTTCTTATCTTCTTGTTCTTGACGACGCTTGTTTCTCTTGGCCACGTTGGAGGAACGGTACGTCTCTGCCAAATTATCTCGGAACGTTTGCGAGCATTTCTCGCGGCACAAGAGAGGCTCGGCATAAACCCACTGGCCGGTCTTGAGGTCCCGCTTGACAAAGCGTCCATTCTTGCGGACGTACTCAACAACATCACTGATGATGTTGGACTTGTCGCTCTTGGTCTGAGCCTGCTTGTACTCACCCAACATGGACGCCACCAAGGTGCGCAGCCATTGATTGCCCGTGTGGAAATAGAATTTCTTACCCTTGCCAATCACAACATCGTGTTCGCCTGGTACAAAACCAGCGGGAAGTTCAGGAAGGTTGGTGGAATCAGAGACTGAGGGGCTCATGGTCGATAATAAAGTAATAAAGTAATAAAATAAAAGTAATAAAATAGACTTGTTGGCTGTGACTGTGAAGGGTACCTGGTAGTGTGTCTTACTGGAGAGAAGGAAAAGAAAAGGTTGGTAGCTGGCTAGTAATACTAGCTAGTAATAGCTAAGGAAGGTGCTGCTTGTAGCTTTTAGCTTTTAGCTTTTAGGATTCGCTGAAGCAAATATTGTGAGAGGACTTGAGAATCTGCCTGGAATGTAATCTACCTGGCTCCTTCCTACAGTGACCCTCGCCTTCCTGCCAAGTAAGTCTGCTGCTGGTTGATCCTCTTTACAACGTCGTTGTTGCTGCTGCCGGTGATCAAACCGGTGATCGCCTACCCGGCTTTCAATACCACTTTCTACACAGCTACGCAATCACCAGTACTCAACGCACGCAAAAGTCGCCGTTCTTTCGACCCAGACCAAACTCGGAGATACAATATGTTTCCAACCACTGAAACTTTTTTCCGCTTCCTCCGTCAACAGCTTGACACCTTGAAGCCTCTTTCCAAGTGAGCCAGCCGGTCCTACCAGAACCTGTACAATCACACACATTCGTGAGAACAGAAAAAGACGTTCTTTCAGTGTTCCGAGACGAAACATGCCATTCTTCAAACTATCAATAGCTACCCACACATGTCCAATCTACACAAAATCATATTGGACAAGCAAGTTCAAACGAACGCCATCAGTCGCCACCTCACATTCCAATCGATTGAAAACACTGAGAACTCCAAAGAAGTTCATACCAGTCTCTAAAGCACTTTCTGACAAAGAACGATCAGTGTCATCCAAGGCCCTTCAAATTGGATATCCTGATTTAGTGAATTCCTTTCAGAATCCTTTCAGAGTTCGCAACTTACAGGAGGTTCTTTTAATTCGACATGTCCTAAGAAAGCTTTTCTCTGACGTCAACCAATAGCCACGAACATTTCTTAAAGCTATCTTTCAAATCGTTCCTACATACTGGTTTCTTAAATCATTTTATTAGCGTGAGATCACATAGAGATTCTAGGAGTTAAAGTCAAATCTTGGTTTCCAATCACTGACTATTGCCCCACTTACAGAGCTCACAGCAAAGTGGTACATTCTGGACAGTTTTTCTGGACTCTTCTGGTGTTCTGGTGTGCTAATCGTCGTTCTCCTCTCTCATCCTGGTGGTCCAGCTAATGCCACCTGGTGCCAGCTGATGTGGTCACTCACACCAGCACCGGTACTGCGACCGGTAGAAGTTGTCACGCAGTGGAATCTTCAACCTCACAAGAAGCCACACAAACATCACGCAGATGGCTTGGGACACTATTGCCACATTGCCACCATCAGATTCTGTTCTACGGCATCGATTGATTGAGCTATTGATTGCTACGGTATGCTGGGCGCTCCTTTGGTAGACTAACTACCGGTACTCTAGCCAAACTGCCAGTAGTTAGCACACTCGAAGGGCCTGCATTCTTGCATCAGGTACTGAGTATTAATTAAGGAGTTCAATTTGACAATTCTCACCGGTGAGGGAACCGCAAAGCAAAGGTGATTTATTTGAAGAATGAGAGACTGTTTGAGCATAGTGGAAGCTGCTAGAAGGAAAGGAAAATGACATGCGCAGCCATTGGCAACACCAAGCTGGCTGCGGTACCTGGTACCGGTACCGTAAGGGAGGCTGGAGGTGGGATTCTTCAAAGGAATAGGCACTGCAAGAGAGAATTATACCAAAGGAGAAGACAAAGACTTGGTAGTACCTCATCGCTCCTGCAAGATTACTACTGCAGCCAGAGATTGCTTGCCAGTTGGCAACCATCCCAACCATCTTCCCTCTCAACTCTCAATTCTGCATCCACTGCCTTGCTTGCCTGTGAACATAGAGCGCTATTCATATTCTACTATAACGACGCAATCACTGGTATAAACGAAGCAGGAAGGGCTGTTCGAGATTGCCCACAGGAATTAGAAACGAAACAAGAGAATCTTACTAGGGCCGTTCGCTGACCAGCCAGTAACCAATGCCTTCGGCTATTTGAATGGCTCAGGGCGCAGGGAGCCAATCTAAAAGCTGCATTCGGAGCTCTGTGAGGCCGTTGGGGCGTTGATTCAAAGCAAGCAATTCAGCACAGCCTTCCCCGGTCGGTCCAGCTAGCATCAGCTGCCGGCGTGAGGCAAGCAAACATTGCAAACATAGCAGCAGACGGATCGAAAAGCCTATGGAAAGTCCGACGAACTTTTGTTGCAGCAGTAGGCGAAAAAAGAATAATCCAAGCGACAACTATTGCCTGTCGCCCAATGAATCGCGTCTCATCTTTGATCAATGTGGTGCACTTTAGTGTAGTGGCTCAAAAAAGAAGCACTGTAAAATATTGTCTTTCGTTTCTCCACTCGGACTGTCTAGAAAAGAAGGAAACGAATCCCTATTTAATCCGTCCGGAGGGTAACGAATGCTAAGCCCAAGATTCTGTAAATTTTGTGTTCTTTCAACTTACAATGACCCTTTAGAACTTGTGGACGATCGTGGTGCGGGTATGAACATTCTTATCGAAACCTATCTACTGGTACTTTCAAAGCAGATTCTGGCTATTGGTGCATGACATTGTGCATGTTGTACCGTCGGTCAACCAAAAACTCAACGACCCGAATAGCCCAATGAAGCGGCAAGAAAGGAACCCGAATGGAAATATGCGTCCGAGTCGGGTTCGCAGCACGCAGGTAGTTGTCACCTCTTTTATAAGTCAATCCATGAAAGGAGGCTGCAGTCAACTCAGATCGGATTGATTCGGAGGTGCTGAGAATCCTATGTCAGCAGTACCGGTACTACTAGCTAGCACTACTTTGACATTACCTTACGTTCTGGTCTCCGATTCGGCTTCGGGCGTTTCTGCTCTCTTGCTAGCTTGACTTGCCCATGTTTTGTGCCTTCACGGTACCGGTATTGGGCGAGCGACAACCAAGCGACAAAACAACCAGCCAAGCTACGCTAGTCTATGTTCAAACGAGGACGTGGCCGGTTCCAGCTGCTAGCCATCAGAGGGACTTGATCAAATGGCCTAGCTATTGGGTCAACCAAAGCGAGGCGTTGTACATGGTGGCTGCCTTTTGGCCTGGGTTTCAGACACGAGATCAACAGAAAACTCAGTCCAGAGCTTCGTCGTGCAAGCTAGACAATCACATAGCTGGTGGTACATTTGTTCTCCCTCAAAACGTTGAAGTCTTGCTCCAACAAAGATACCACTGGATTCGAGTAGGATAGGTTCGATAGGACACCACACAGAAAAACTGGCTCCTTTGAACGTTTGCTTGCTAATACTGGAGCATTGGCCCTGGTGCCTTCTGACGTTGCCTACCTCGCCAATGCCGTGCCTGCCTATCTGCTCCCTCTCTTTGCATTCCTGTGTGGCTGACCTGGGGGGTCTGGTGCACGCTGCGGTCCGCCGTGGTACCTGTAGCTGTCCTGTGTCTTATATAGGTGTGGGCCGCCTTTAGCTATGCTGGCCAGCAACCTTTCTCTCTAGGCTACATGTACTGCAGTAGTATCAGTAAATCTGGGTAAGACAAACTCACAAGCCAGAGCGACTTGGCCAATTCTTCTCTGTCCCCAGCTTACTTGGGGCTGGAAGAAGTTTGGCTCTTGCTGGTTATTGCGAAGTGCGTTTTTCTTGCTGCTTAATCGCTTTGGTGAAAGGCAGGTTCACCTGGTTCACTCAGGGAGATCGGAGGGTTGAAAGATACTCCAGATATTCTTGAATGCCTAGCTAGCTAGCCAGTTCCTTGCCGCACAACTACTCCTAATAACTACTCCGCTGTGGTGAACTGGCTGTACCGCTACACAGGACGGGCCTTCCCCAATACGGTCCTAGCTGGTCTGTCAAGGAAGAGATCCACTTCCGAGCACCTGAAATCAAACCAATATCGTACTGCCTCACATATCTGAATAAGGGCGGGCAAAACCCATTCGCAGCCATGCACACAGAGCAAGCAATTGTATATCACAGACTTTGCTATCAGCGCTGAAACTGAATCGAATGTTGATATATATCATCTGCCGAGTTCATTTGTTTTGTTTTGTTTTGAAAGCCTGGAAAGGGAACCACTCTTGTGGTAGCGCTTCCTTCTCCTGGTGGATCTTCATGGCAAAGGGTGAAATCCAGTTTGCCGGAACAAAAAAAAAATATAACTCTCAGAGTATCAAAAGTCTTGAAGACTGAGTGAAGTCCAAAGTCCAACGCACCCCCACCGAACCGACAGCTCAAGTCACGCTCGCAGGGTCCAGTCCTTGTGCATTAGTACCGTAGGTGGGACCAGCCTTAATGACACAGAACATATGCATGCTTCTGATGACTCGACTCGCCCAGTAGCTGTTGCCTGAAGCAAAGCGCTGTTCCGGTGTTGCCCATCCGCATGAGATTCGGGCAAGTATACAAGACGAAGGGTCCGGCTCTTCTTGATTCGAATCCGCCACAAACAGCTCGCCGATGCAGGATACCGGTAGGACCTTGCTGAAGAGGACCTGCGCCTAATCGGGTATTGCCACTATCCGAAGCGACTTTTAACTCGCGGCTGTCCTTTCCGTGTCAATTTCGAGCAGCAAATAGTTTCGAGAGTTGGGGGTCGGCCACAGGGACAAAAGAAACGTAGACACATACAACCCCGGAGCCAGCCGCCACTGCTTCAACCTGCTTGCTTCTGGATACAGTCAACTGCAACCATCCAGATCTCAAGAAGATCAGTTGCGGTTGCCACGTATCGTAGTTTTGCGCCAGGCTTCAAGCCTAATATGCAAACTGGTACCGGTACAGCAGCCCACAGCTCACTGCAGCACAGCCCGAGCTTGCGTTTTTCTCAAAGGCACTACAGCGTAGGTTGCCACTCCATGCGAGTGTCCAAACACCGACTTCAACGGCAAGCACGCAATCAAGCAAAAACGTTAGGGATCGACTCGAGTTGAAGACCCAAGAGTGGTCAACATTCAGAGGCAGACCAGTACTAGTCTGGCTGCAATGCAATCGAAGCTCGACGATTGCGTCTCGGGTGACCTTCAAGTTGCCCTCGACACCAGTACATTTATTTCACAACGACTGTCACTCGACACACTGGGTGGATGGGGTGAGGCTACCTGTACCGGTACCGTACGGGTGGGACCCTGGAGGCGGTTCGGTTGGTAAACTGCTGCAAGGCTCGCTTGGGGCTTTTGGGGCTCCCTGCATTCAAACTGCAGCGTCCACCGGCGAGCATGCTTCCATTCTGAGGAGCAACCTGCTGATTGATTCGATTCGATTCGATTCAATCTCATGGCCACTGAAGTCTGAAGGCTGTGACTTGCACTTGGGAACGGCAGCACTACAGCAGAAACAAGAACAAATGAATCTCATGGAGCAAGTTACTCTAAAGGCTGTCCCCTGCCGGTACAGGTAGCACAAACATCCAGCGTGTTGTTGTCTCATCATCGATCGTAAGATCGAATATATTCGAAACAATTGAGATTCGAGTGAGTCGAGTCAGTCGAGTCATTTTCATTCAATGTTGCGTTGTTTTCCTGTGCTCGTCAACGAAACAACTCTGGCGCTGCTAAGCAAAAAAAGCCTCCTCTAGCTAGCTAGTGCTGTAGCTCTATCTAGTGCTAGCTATTACTAGTACCGGTAGAGTAATAGCAATAGCATGTTCGGCCTTGGGCGTTACTTGTATGGACTTTGCGACCGCATTGTGACCCGAGTACGAGAACTACTCGTGGTTCCCACAGGTCTTCCGAGGGATCGTGGTGCCGGTACTGATTCTACGGGAAATCCACGTAGCGCAAGTGCGCCGCCAATGACAGCCGAACAACGGCAACACGAAGAACAACGCAAACGAGTCAATGCTGATCGCTTCTATTCCAACGGGCATCTCATTGAAACCGTACAAGATGAAAGCCAGAGCAACTTTGACGAAGAGGCACAACAAGCTGACAACCACAAGACCATGCACGAGAAACCCCATCCCTATCAAGACAAGGATCGAATGACCACTCTCATGGAACCCATCGAAGAATGATGGAAGCAAGAGTATCAGGTGCAAAGCTAGTTAGTACCGGTAGCTGGCGAGCTAGCTTCCAGCGTCCAGCTGGCTGGCAAAGCAATGCAATCTGGACCAGCCTCCAAGCCGCACTGTACCGGAATTTGTCTAAGGATTCTCAGAATGCACGGGCTAGTATTGATCATTGATGCTGCGCATACAAAAACACCAATACCGGCCCAATAGGCATCTTGACCTGCAAACACTCAGATCTGACTGGCCTACGGGTATGCAAGATCACATTTCCTTGCTTCACACATCCCCTCAGGCCAACTCCTTGCTTGGGCTGTCATACGAACTGGTAGTAGTAGTCCGGCTACCACATCAATCTGGACGACCTGTGACTTGAGTACGGTAGGATAGTTTCTCTCGATGGTGCATTTCAAAAGTATTACAGCGGTATTTGCTTTCTTAATATTTTTATTTACTGTAGGCGTAGTGGTCGGTGCGTAGTTACATGTATGTACAGTGCTGGTTTGCACAAATAAATGTATGGGCATGGTCGTCAACGTTTACCTCTAGTAGCAACCGATACCGGTAGCCACTGCAGCAGTCTTCATTCATACCAAAGCTCTCAAGACGACGGAGCGATCGGCGTCGCAAGCTCGCTGCGATGACCCAGTCGTTGCCACAGGAGCTCCACGAAGCCCTTGTCGTCCTCGTCGATAATCTTCATCTTGATCATCTCCTCTCCATCCGTTGAAGAAGATGACTTGTTCGACGCACGTCGCTGCTGGTCACGGTCTTCCTTCATCCGCACGACTTCTTCCTTGACCGCAGAAGGACACAAGTTGCAGCGCCGAACGTGATCATACAAATCTTGAATCTGCGCTGGAAGTTGCTTCTTCTTGGCAGGGAAGACGCGAGACAAACCCAGACGTCCCGCTTGACAGCAATACCGGCATCCCAGACCGGGGACACCGGGACGCAACGACTTGCGATTGCCAATGCATTCCGTAGGCAGCAAACGAATCAGCTGATACTGAGTGAGCAGAGTGTACAAAAACTCACTCTCAATCACATTCTGTTCCAAATCTTCTGGATTCACCAACAGTCTTGGAGGACTGTCCAACGCGGTATTGTTCGTTTCGCCTTCCCCAAAACTGGCCGTCCCGAACGGTGGTTTGTTTCGTGCCGCTGCTTGCGTTTGTTCGTTGAGGACTATCCCGCAGTCAGAGTCCACCATGCCAAGCTTCACGGCCGAGTAGATCCAATATCTCATGGAATCAGACGCTCCTTGCGTGTTGTTCCTTTTCAACGCCAGGAAACGTTCCTTCTTCTCGGTCGGGATCGCCGGGCAATTCCCGAAATGGTCTCTGCAAGACAAACAGACGAAGAACAATAATAAGCGTGTGAGCGGAATTCTACCATCATTTGGCAACGTGACGCGTTGGGCGTGAAAACACACAATCTCCTTGCTTACCTCAGCATCATTGTGAAGGACTGATAAAGCTGTCGGATCGAAGAAGGAAAGGCAGAAGACCGGATAGCACGAGTGCTTGGCTTCCAATGGGCGCAGTGCCGGCATCGGATCCCCACCTGCTGGAAATAAACCTTCTTGCTGGCAACACGAATCTTGACGTCTTGGTGGCTTGCGCGAAAGACCTGCAAAAGCTCTTTGCGTACAAAACACTGGAACTCAGACAACCAATTTTGATCTTCTTCCATGGCCAAAGGCACATGGACACGTTGATCGTAGTGACGAGTCTCCCCTTCTTCAATCGGTGGAAGCAGGTATTGCATTTGCGACTCGGGAGGAGGAGGGGGAACCGGAGGAGCAATCGGTCCGAGCATGGGAGTGGCACGGGCAATGGTAGATGATAAGGAAGACGTCCTTCGGAATGCGGGAGTCTGTCCAGCCGATTGTCTTCCGGCAGATGCGGACGACCCAGTTCGTTCCAAGGATGTCTCTGGAAGGGGAAGACCTCGACCAACGGACCTGAATCGACCAGAAGCGGATGTACCGTCAAGAGAGTTGGGGAAGCCCAGCTGCTGTTGGGACTGCTGCTGCTGCTGCTGAGACATGAGACCAAACTGTTGCTGCTGTTGCTGAAGCAACTGTTGCTGTGGAAACTGTTGCTGAAACATCATGTTATTGCCCAGGGACGTGTCTGCTGACAAGGAGGTTCCAAACGAATTTCCCGCATTGGAAATTCCACTCAAGAGGGAAGTCGAGGAGGAAGGCACGTCGGCAGGAGAAAGCTGATGCGACTGTGAAAATCCCAAGTTCCCACCGGGCCCACCCGCTCCACCGCCTCCAGGAAGTGCGCTGTTGCGGCGTAGCAACTGCAACTGCCGCCTCATGACAGCTTCTTCGTTGATCTGCTGATCTAGCTGTCGAAGACGTTCTTGTTGGTCAAGCTGAAGCATTCTTTCCTGCTGTTGCCGGAGGAGATGCAGCTGCGTCAGGTTGCCACCATCCATCCCAGTAGCTGCGTTCCCTGTTCCGCCCGCGCTGCCACCACCACCACTGGCAAAGGCTCCCGCTGCAGAGGACCCGAGACTGTTCGCGGAGAGGTTCATATTAGCAGAATTGTTTACGTTGATGCCGTTCATCCCTGATGCTGCAGTTTGGTTGGAACGTAGGAGCAACTCGGAAGCCCAGAGCTGATTTTGCTGTGGGTTGGAAGCTGTCAAATTCATGTTTGACTGATCGTCCAAGCTACTGAAGAGAGGGTTTCCGTTGCCATTGTTGAATCCCGTTACCCCGTTGAAGTTCCCACCCGACCCATTGAAGGAAGGTATTGGTGCTGGCTGCTGCTGATTTTGTTGTTGGTGCAGAGTAGCAAGATTTCTTCTGAGTGCCGCGTTTGCATCAGCAAAGTCTTGTACCGCCCCCACATTGAAGTTTCCTGGACTTGTAGGAGCACGTGGAAGAGGCTGTGCCTGAGCAGGCACCGGGGAGAAGCCAAGGGGTTGATTGGATTGCTGCTGGTGAGGAAATGTCCTGTTTGGCTGGAACATGTTGTTGGAGGTGGGTCTTGGTGTATCAGCAACATTGCCGCTGAGGGCTCCGGATATGGCGGTGTTCATATCACGAAATCTCTTGTTAGGCTGAAACTGAAGTTGTTCCTGCTGCTGTTGCAACATGGCCATGGTTGGATCCATCATGGTGTTTCCTTGCATGAAAGAAGTGTTGTTGTTGTCTCCTGGTTCTGACCGTTTCTTGCTGTTGCCCCCCTTGCTAATACCAGCAGGATCATTTGGCATGGCGAGTGATTTCTTGGCGTTGGCATTCCCAGCGTCATTGGCATTCCAGTTGAATGCCCCCGGTCCTGAAATCCCTGCCGAGTTTCCCCCGCCTGCAATGGCATTGGCGTTGTTCCCGATGGCATTCATGGTTGTGAGTCTTTCTTGTACAAAGTCCGCATTGATCATGTTTGCGGAAAATGCAGTTGGGTTGACTAAGTTTGCGGGCATTTCATTGGTCTTTGCTTCTTCAAAGGAGTTGCCTCCCGCGTGCGCATGCGCCTGAGCATGAGCTCTCGCGGCCTGTTGGAAGGCTTGAGCGTGCGGTGAAAGATGGTTTGCGCTGGGGTCTCTTCCGTCCATTGTGAACTGCATTGCTCGTCTTGCTGCAACGGGCCAGGTCTTGATGGTCTTGTTTTCCTTGAAGAGTGGCTGGTTGGGTCTGTGATGAATGTTTGCAACAAAAAACACGGCATTGGTAAGACAACGTCTAACTTGCTCTAGCCAGCTAGGTAGCCTCAGTGTTTAGCTGCTTTAAATCAAGGCTGTGGTGTGACTGTTCCTATGCATACCTTGAATAGCTTGCTTGTTCTTTGCCTGGTTTGATTTATTCTCAAAACCTTCCAATGACAAAAAGGAGTGGAGTACTGTACAGCACCGAGAGAAGGTTTCAAGTGCAAGGCAAGGGCAGAAGGTTAGCAAGAGTGCTGCATGCAGTGTAAGCAATGGACAACCTTTGCCAGTGGCTGGAATTGTGTGGTGGCTAGCTAGCTAGAGAGCTATCAGTATGAGGTGGCTAGCCACAGCCATGTGGGGGGCAGGCGCAGGGTTGTTTGGTAGGACGGTAGCTAGCAAAGCAATTGTACACCCAGCACCCATTACCCACACGAGCTGACCCAGCCTCCTCAGCCAACTGCTTACTAGCTAGCTAGTAGCTAGTAGCTAGCCAACTTGACTCAGAATGATCAATCGAATTTGAATGACATCGAACCCACCTGCGAGAAGCACATGAACCGTCAAAGCAGCAAAGCAGCCAAAGCAAAAGGTTAGCAATCAGACAGCAATGAGACAATCATATCATTCCATCAGCCCTCTGCTCCTTCCATAAGCTTACCTGAAGAGTGAAGAGTCTCTGCTCTTGCCTGAAGCACTGGCTGTTAGTGTAGCTGGTAGTGTAGCTGCTAGCTAGTAGCCAATGAGTAGGTAGCAATGGAATCCTGATCAGATTGAATCAATTGGCAAAGCTAAGCCTTCACTTTGTTGCGCTGCTGTTGGTTTACGGCGGCGGCGGAACTGTTGCTTGTAAAGGCGCCACTGTTGAGGCAATCAATGCTTTGTATTGTAAAGATGGCGCTTTGCTTTACTGGTACTTGTAAAGGAAGTTGTGTTCAAAACATTTTGTGTGCTCAGCCAACCTACTAGCTAGTAGTAGTCCTGGAGAAGTAAAAGAGCAATTTTTACTACTGATATCATTCTTAGCTCTGTAAGAGACTCGTAGGAATCCTACCAGCAGCCATATTCAACAGAAATACAGGAGGGAACGTGGCCCTACAAATCTCACGCGTTCCGTAGGCGTGTAAAAGCGAGCCTGTTTCTCTTACTCATGGGTGATGATAACACGATAAAATAATATGTAACACAAGCTAAACAGTTTCGTGTCGGTGGCTATCGCGAGTGTGCTGGTACTAGTATACCTGCAACGTGGCCTCTGTGGAATGGATCTTTGTTTCTAAGTATTAATGCTGGGAGCAATCAGGATCAGTTGCCGTCCCCGAGCATGGAGCAGAAAGCATCTGCCTGCAACTAGGACTATGGAAAGTCAAGAACTCTTTCTATCCACTGTCGGGGAACTAGCATACTAGCATCCTAGCGAAGCTTCCTTGGAGCTGGATACGGAGTAGATAGCAAGCAACCCTCTCACTTTACTTTCTGTCAAGAACTGGGACACGCTCAAAGCTCGCTCAAGCCAGAAATAATGAACGCATACAGGTTCACTCTGGTACTCGGTTGCCGCATGAGCGAGCTCTGTCCATGCTACCTGGTACAGCGCCACCGATCTCGCGATCAAGGCGATGCAAGTAAATGAAAAGGATCTACCACGTGTACTTCCTTCAGTAGAGTTCCGTAGGCAAGTTCTATTGAAATGGACAATTCAAAGAAACACACTGGGACTTTCATAGGGGTTGAAATGATATGAAAGGGGCTCTCATTATCTGACCAAACCGCCAAAGTACTTAAAGGCTTCCCCCAAATGAAAAAATCTGCTTTCCCAAACCGTTTTCACTTGCTCTATCCAAAGGTTAGATGCAATCAAAGGATACAGTCCCCCAAAAGTATAGTTCCAAAATCAATCATTTGTCAAAGTCGCTTAGGGGGAATAGCAAGATTTGTAACACAAAACCAATGATATTGCACTCCTCATCGTCCACAAGACTCGTCTACAATCGCGCAATCGACAGTGTCTTGTCCAATATTGCATATACGGATATGTCGCCAATAAGCAGTTATAATGCTCTGGCTGCCATGGTAAGCAGTTTAGACACCCTCTCAATTCTTGCAAGACCTATTACCTATTAAACGTTCACGTGCATATTCCAGGCAAATGGATAAATGGGACAAACTGGGAGGAATCACAGAGAATATCATTTGTTGCCACTAGCTTGCCATTTAATTAACCTTCGATGAGAGTCAATCTTGGCCTTCTTAACTCTGGGCGTGTCAACATATACTAGACGTAACTAGACAAGGCGAATTGGAGGATCAAGGAGTTCGTGGACGTTCCCCATTGCAAAACGGTATTGGTACTGATTCTACATCAGAGCTACATCAGTTAGTTGTAGCTGTAGTTGCCACGTCTTCCTGCTATATCTCGGATGTCGAGAGTGTCGAAAAGTAGAGCTTCCTAGAGTACTCTCCTTATATAAAGTGTGATTTAAAAGGATTTGCTTCTAGAACATTCTGGGGAGTTGCACGTGGCAAAAAAATAGTTGGAATTGAACTTTTTTGGTTGTGGGCTTGCTGGCTTCGGATTCGTTGGTCGCGCACTGCTTCAGAATCTTTCTGGCCATGCAGGATTTCGGGGCGCACCGTCCATCAATTGTTGCATTGAATCGAGTGGTTCGATTGAATGATTCAATCGATTGACCAACCGTTATTGTACAGTACAGCGATACGTTGCAGGGATCCAGATGAACCAACACCTTTAACGAGGGCAAGCAAAGTTTCCCTGCACGCATTCAAACCCATGTGTGGCAGTGTTCATGGTTCGAACTTGACGGAGCGACACAGTCCGCAAGCGAAGGTCAACACAGGACGAGATGCGATTTGGATTCTTGGCTCGTTGGGGGCTGTTGATGCCATGCATCCTGCTCACTGCAACCTGCACGAAGCGATTGCTGATGATTCACCCAGCATGCATGATCAGCAAAGCCACAAGGACAGAAACGTACGGAATGAGGGCGTAGCTACAGAGGCCGCAGCCTGAAGCAGGCGTAGAAAACTACCAAGAACTAGGCACCACCGTCCTGCTTTTCAGGTTTTGCAATCGTCGACTCAACTGTCAACTGGCTGCATGTTCGTGGCAAGAAGCCTGAGACCAACTGACTGGCCTGGCTGAACAAACACAGTGGCTGGCAGCCACAATGGCACAGTGGTACAGTGGCCACTCACCACATCAGTCAGCAATGTACTACACGTAGTATCATAGCACGCCCCAGCAACATCCATCCAGACAGCCAGACACCAAGGCAGCCATGCACCCATCCAGTCACCAGCCCAAAGAAGCAGCCAACATGCTTGAAGAGGCTAGGGAACCACCAGCCAGGATCCCAACCAGCCAAGATCCCAACCAGCCAAGAACCAAACGATTGTAGCGATTGATTTGGTGGTTGTTTGGTAGCTGCAGCGCATCCCGTTTGGTTCTTCCCCGGTGCCGTTGCTTGGCCTTTTAGTTTAGCAAACGTCACCGCAAAAGCCCGAACGTGGCTGGCTGGCTGGGTCAGTTTATGGCAAGAAGCAAGCAACCAGTGGACTGGTGGTGGCTGTGATGCATAGGCAGTACAGGCAACATGCCTTCGTTCGTTCACCCAGGGCCAGAGCACTGGCTGGTTGCTCGTTGCTCGCCTCACCATGGAACGCAGCGGTAGCCACCGTAGAATAAGATACGGTGATGAAGTACGGTACCGTTCAAGTCAAGTTACTACTGGCAGTGGCGGGGTTGAGGCAAGTGCCAGTACTGCCTACTACAGCCATGTAGGCATGTAGGAGATCGGAAAGGGCGAACACTGGCGGAGCTAATGAGAAAGCGGCTTTGCCCAAGATTAGACAGGACCATGCGTGACGGGGGTCTTGGGTCTAGGTGATAGGTGAGTGATCTTAGAGTCAGTATTGGTTCGATACCGCAAGCAACTTGAATGCCCTCATCACTATCAGAGGGATTTTGGTGGAACATGGCTAGACTATACATACATTCATGTGGCTTTCCTTTTGGATCCAATTCCAAGATCAGACAGGAGTAACTAGATAAAGGGCGGATTGGAGCAAAATAGATTTATTCAAGTGAAGAAAGCTGTGCATGTGGATGCATCATGTGGCGACGACTGTTTGGTTATGTCCTCCATGCTGAGCATTCGCGCAATACCGGAACGGGATTCTAGCACAACTTCTCCTTTTCTTTGTTTGTTCTGCTGTTTGCAGATTGCCACTGGTTGTATCTGGCAACTGGAAAGCAGACTAGCTAGTCTATGGTCCCTGTACATCATCATCATGCCTGTATTGGGAGCTCGTGCTCTGTAAAGTGGCATCTCATCGGAAAAGAATCGAATCTTCGACTTTGTGAGCTGGTGGAGTTGGGGAACCGCGGGATCAAACCCGCTCGGGACTTAATCAAGGATAATGGTTCTTCGCAGGGCCCAGCCCCCTGACCGTCAGCTTTCGACTTGTAGCTTGGGTAATCATTTGGTAATATTTATTAAATCTTTTGATTCAGAAAATCTTATTACCTCAACTACATCAAAACTGAGCTGTCTTCCTGTGGTGACATGACATTTGTTGGCTGCAGAATTTCTGTCCAGCTGTATTCGCGTAGCATCTTCAATAGCCCTCAAACGAAACACTGCTAGTCGGAATGTGCATTCTGTTTTAAGCCCAGTCCTGTTTTTCTCAGTTAGGTTCACCAAGGCCTGTTTATCCGTAGATTTTTTGTGAAGGTCTCGCAGTACCCAATACCGCGCTGTATCATTTTGGTTATCAAGACAGTTTCTAGTATCTCCGGAGGTAGGCTTTTATGTATTGAAGGCCACTCGAAAGTGAATCCGTGGGTATTGATTGTTTAAGAATTCTTTGCTTTGAGTGTGCGACCCAGATAATGTTCTAAATCCTCAGAAACCAGTGTAAGTTTCAGGTGAATAGTAAGACATAAAGCTAACTTAATTGAGTGAAACAGCTTTGTTTCTAAGTAATCCCAATGACCGCTTCGACAAAGGAATAAGGATGTTCTCCTCACAGCTCCTCATCACTACCATGAAGTCCTGCAAAACTTCTCCTGGTAGACATTTTGAAGCTCATTTTGACTGGAATGTTGCAAAGAGTGGCTTAGTAAGGAGTACACCGTGACATTTCTCAATCTGGCTAAACCTGAGCATTGTAAACGCTTTGAACTCTCATAATATCTCTTCACTTTTGGTTCCCTCCTTCGGACCCTGGCAGTAACCGTTCTCTCTCTTTGCCCACAAAACAGAATTACTTTTTCTTGAACCTTGAAAGCCTTGACACAAACACTGCGTTGCATTGCACTGCTTATAAAAAGTTGACCATGTCAGTATCTCATCTCCACCAGGAAGATCCCTCCTTTGCTTTCACTACTACCACTACCACTAGCACTACCACTAGCACTAGCACTACCCCTTCTACCACTATCACTACCGGCCAAGCCATGGTAGCAGTAATGGAGTCTGATGTGGGCATTGAGTTTCCTGGGGACCACGGTAAGCATAAGTGCATGCAGGAAGCAGCCAGTACCAATTGGCTTGGTTTAGCGTTTGCAAAGTTTGCAAAGTTTTCAAGAATCGAGATCCGCTCACGATTTTTGGTCATGCTCTGATTGTATTGCTTGTTTCCGCTACGAACTTGAATAGATTTGCTGCTGGGACGTGGAGGAGAGACCAATTCACACAGGTAAGTCCTAGCTACCGTAGCCATCATGGGATCATAGGTTGCAAGCAAGCATTGTGGCTCACACTACCTTATGTTGTTTAATTCTTTGTATTCAGTGGAAACCAGCTCTTTCGCAGGTTGATTGAGGCTCACAAGGCCGTGTACATTTCCGCACCTCGAAGAAGCAAACCTGACATTGCCAAGACCCTGGTGGCTCAGTGGCGGGCCATGGACCCACCAGGAAGATTCCTTGCCAAGAAAATGATGCCAGGACAAAGCAAAAAGCTCTGGTATGAAATTGGAGACGATGCTGCCAGAAAACGCACCAGCAAGTCCCTAGGAGAAAAAAAGGGAGCTCCAATGGCTCTCTTGGCATCACCTGGACATGGACCTTCTAGTGGAACCCTTGTCAGAAACACTTCTGCTGGGTCCAATTCCACTTCCAGTAATCACTCAAGCACCAGCATCAGCACCAGCATCAGCATCAGCTCCAGCTTCAAACAACATCAAGACATCCAAAAGTTACCCTCAGGTCCATTGTCCCCACCTGATACTAGTACCAAGACCACCAAGACACAAGGAATGGAGTACATGGCATTTCTGCAGGGCATGGCTTCAGACGAACAACCAAGGCCGATACAGATGCAGATGCAGATACACAATGCTCTCTCACAGCGAATTGGACCTCAAAATCAGGAATTCTTGGAACAAAAGTTGCCACCAAGAGGACCTGCATCCCAAGACTTGCCAAAACTAGAAAAGAATAACTTCCACTTTGACAAGCTATTGCTGCTCCAACACAGCAGTCACCAGGACCCAAACGTAACCATGCAGCTGGGACGTCGCATGCCCACTGCCGCGGAGCTCATGGATTCCTGTGTGGGGGATGGATTCCTTTTTGACCACCACGATCAACGCCCACGCCAACTACGTGAACAAAAAAGCCACGCTGGTGCTGCTACTATTTTAACTACTTCACAAACAGAAATGGGCATGGAAATGAATCTATTATTTCATGCCATGCCAGAAGCACAAGCCAATTTTAACCTCGACGCCACAGCGGAAGCCACAAAAATGTCATGGCAAGCACAACTGTAGCCTGCACGCAAGTTTAGTTTTTGGGCATGGTACCGGTACCGGTGCGTGGATGGGATGCATCAGAACCAAAGAAACGGATTCAATCGAATGGAATGGAATGGAATGGAATGGAATGATTCAATCGATTGGAATGCACCTGTTCATAGCACAAATCAAAAATTCTTCCTTGTTCTTCCTATCCATCTATCCACGTAGTAGCTACTAGCTAGCTGGCACCGCGGACGAGTGTTCCTAACCCGTCCCATTGTACCGTACTGGTCCAGAAACGGGGAATCAATGCACCTCGGGCTTGTTCAGCCATTCGACGGCAAACACAATCGAAAACTCTGCTTGCAGGGTGCTAGCTAGCTGCCTGCCTACATGTAGCGGTAGCATCGTTTAGTAGGGGAGGACCACACCAATGACGAGGCACACTTTGCAATTGGTACCGGTATCGCTGAGTAAACGGGCAGCAAGGGCAAAACTTCTCAAAACACACCCCAATCTATCCTCCACCCTTCCTCCAGAGCCTGAGACCTACCGTGGCTCCGTGCCTGCACTTGGCTGCGCTGCCTGCATCTGGTCTCCCGGAGCGAGCTGGAAGTACGGTACTGGTAGTCAGTCCACATACTAGAGCTAGAGTAGGTCTAGCTCAGGCATTCTAGCTTCATACTGCACGGTCGGTTGCTACTCCAGTGGAGGCAGCCAGGCGGATTCTTCTTATCAATCCCGTCTTCGAATACAGACAGCTGAGCACATCATGATCCTTCGTGTCTTGAGAGTCCGTAGCTCTCCACAGCTTACAGGCCAGGCCCACTCAAAATAGAAGGTCAAGATGCTACAAGGCAGAAAGTTCGTCCTTGCTGCTGGCTGTCTGTGCCCTCGTGGATCGTGGGGCTGGACAAGCAACAAGAAAGCAAAGTTGAAGGAGCTCTTGAGCGGATCCCTGGTTCCCTGGCCTCTGTCTAACCATTCTTCTCGCAACAGGACTCCAATACCGTTTTAGCTGATGACAGCTCGGGTGGCCCGACAGCAGAAGTTGGTAGACCAGCTACAGGGGTGGATCAGATGTTTTTGTCCCAAATTTGCTACTCTAGTGGAGCTAGCTATCTAGCTATAGCTAGCTAGAAGCTACGAGTACTGTACGGGTAGTAGCTACTAATAGGGTGCGGTGGAAGCATGCAACACGAATGCGGTGGCAGGACACAATTTTTTAGGGTCATTGGGTGAACCTTCTCCTAAATCAAAATTCGGTTTTAGCTTCCGTAAGGGCACTCACTTTTTGCTACAATGTCATTATAGTATGACTGACTCTCTACTTCTGCTCCAGTGGTACTACTAGTACCATCGTTGGCACATCGCCACCAGACATCTATTACCCTTTTCTCCGAAGGGCCTACGGTACTCCAGACTCCGGAGCTCCTACATGTACATGTACAGCTCAAGGGAACGAGGAGAGGGATATACATGCAAAATAATGTACATACATGAACCGTTGGTGGATGTACTAAAAGTACAGTACGCGAGTAGGATGAGAGCCGCAGGACACGTACTGGTACTGATAACTTTTCCCCGCTGATGTGCTGGTACCACTTCGAGCTTCGTGCGAGCGTGCGAGTAACAAGCTTTAAACAAGGAACACACAATGTAAATATGTAAATATTCCACGTACTCGTGACTTTGCCGTAGAAAGTCGAAGCAAGGCAGCCTCCCAGACACGATAATGACTCGGTAATATGATCGTTTTGCTGCTGAAGATCCAGCTTGTGTACGCTTCCTTTATAGTCCGTTCACCTGAAGGTCAATAGACCCAATCCCGTCTTTTTGGCTTCTGTTCTGTTCGTAGTTTTTTAATTGCATTGTAAATCTCTGAGGACCCCTCTGTTTGTCACTATTCACCTTCTCTATTATCCTTGCGACACCCTAGCTCACTCATCCGTACGGCTATCCACAGGAGGCCTGTTCTCCTCTCCTCACAACATCAACCAATTTGTCCATAAAATCGACTTACTTTCCCACAAAATCCACTTTTCCAAGTCCTTGTTTTTCTCGACCTCCAACCAACGGTGTATTAGCTAGCTAGTACCAGTACATGATGCATTCTACTGCAGATTTTGACAACACAACCGAACAAAGAGGGGGATATCCCATGTCAACCATTTTCCCAGGAAAACATGGTGAGTTTATCTTGTGTTGCCCGTGTGCACAGTGTAGCTATCAAGCCAATAGCTAGCTAGATGTACCGGTAGGATGTACCGGTAGCCTATAGATAGAATGCAGTGCAAGTTTCTCCCAAGTAAGTTTGTTGCTAACATGCCGCTCGACTGTCACTCTACAACTCTACAAATCAGATCTATTGCTAGGTTAGTGAGGCTGTGTCTATTATAGTGCTTGAATAGCTACCAGTATGCATAACTACAGGAGTGCCAGTGCAAGTTCTCACCATGCACATTTTTGGGTATCTGTACTTGACAACAGGGAGGGGCGGAGAAACCAACAATCACAGGTACGTACCGTACCGGCACTAGTACTAGCTAGTACTACTGCCATAGTATGGAGACGTTTGTCTTTGATTTCAAACTCATCTTATCTTTGGAACTATTAATAGTGGCAACATCAACTTTCGAGGCCTGATTCAAGAGTACAAACAGGAATATCAGGCTGCATCCAAAGGCCAAAAGCCAGCAATTGCCAAGAAACTTGTCAAAAGGTGGAGGAACTTGGACCCACCTGGTCGTTTCTTAGCCAAAGAAGATGGCACAGAACGATGGGTTGATATTGGTGATGAAGCTGCCAGACGCAGAACCTCCAAGTCACTCGGGGAAAAGACCAAGCGTTCAAGTCCCAGTGCTGCCGCTACCGCACCAAGTTCTGGTAAGAAACGGAGACGAGATGATAGCTCTGATGAACTGCATCGATTAAGCAATCCCTCCTCCGAACTTCGGGAGCCTCAGGCATCTCCCAACTTGGCTTTCTCAAACTCCTTCGAACCCTTCGCGGGCACAGGAAGGCTGGGTACCACCAACACGTATGGAAGCAACGACAACCTTCAGCTGCAACCCAACCAGTCCTCGTCTTCACTGACATGCGGCGCTAGTACTATGACTCCTCAAACTGCGTCATACTCCTCGACTGGACAGGTCAAGTTACAGGGAGGCGCCACCTTGGCCACTGGTGCATATACCGGTACGCAGCAGGCAGGGGGTCGCTACCAAGTACCTTCCGCAGGCTCGAATGTTCACTATCACCTGGGAAGTCACATGGGCGGCGCTGGAACCAATGTAGTTGGGCATTCCCTAACATATGGCGGCCAAAGGAACGCAAACTCATCCGACTCGAATACCATCAGGTCACTACTGGACCCCCAGCAATGGCTTCAGTTGCACGCCACTTCGCTCGAGGACGTTCCTACTGCTGCAGATCTTCTTGCAAGTAATGTCTTCGCATCTTCAAGCTCCTCCGCAAGCGTCCAAAGTCCTCCAGACTCGAACAATGATCACAACCCACCAGAGTCTTCAGATCCCAATATATAGTCACCGTCACCGTCACCGTCACCCCACTAACGGTGGCTACAGCAACAACTGCACCTGGATACTGGCTCCGAGAACTATTTCTGGTATCAACTAGACCTACAACACCTCAAATCTAGTGCTGACAGCATGGTCCAAGTATTAGAGCACCGGTACTACATAACATGATTGTCTCCCAGCTGCTACAGTACCGTACCGGTACGTCAGCCCCCACAAGAAAAGAGGGCACTTGGCAAAAGGGCCCCTGGCCTGGAACCTGGAACATCACAGAAGTGTCAGCAAGCCGTACCGTAACGATGTATCCTGAGGCCTTGGCTGGACGTGGACGGGCTCATTGAGGCAAGCAAGTTTAGTTCACTCAAAGCAGCATCCAGAAGCATGAACCAACTGCAATAGACAGCCAATACCGTTACTACATGCAGTACGGTATAAGAGTGTCCACTACTTATGCTTCGTTAAAACTCTTATTAATAGAAGGCCAAGAGTACCGTATGGTGTCAGAAAGCCAATAGCTTGCTCTTGAATGGCCGCCCTTGCCTGGCAGCACCTTTTAGATGCTTGTTGCTTGGAATAAGCAAACACTGTTTAGCCTGAAGTGTCGAAAAGAGTACGGTAGGATAAGAAGTGGCAGCCCCAACAGGCAACAACAAGCCATAGAGCAAACTCAACTTTCCTAGCTAGGTGACAGCCGTGATGGATCGAGTTTTCTTTCTGTTGGCTGGCCCCTTTGGGCATGCTGATTGTTGCTGCATTCCCTCTTTTTCGCTCGGAAAAGAAAGGGTTGCTTCTCTATGGTGCCAGGTTCATAATGAATACTATTAATAGTACATGTACTAGTTCTACCAGGTATCAGCATGTAGCTGGCCATGATCATGACATGGTCAAGTCGACGGTGGAAGGTGATAGCATGTTACATACATGTAAAGGACCGTTGGCAACTTTTTGAGAAAAAGTGAAGCCATAGGTAGCACATTGGCTCCGTATACCGTGGACTAAGCCAGCCCCTGAGACCTGATCCCCCTTTCACCACTGCCCGCCACTGTCTTACCGGTTTTGTCAGCACCACCTTGCAACTGTTTACCACTTACCACTGTCAACCACTGTCTTTGTTGACAGTATCATGGTTTACCCCCGTCATGATCAGGCAAAGCCTATAACTGTCTTGGCCATGGTTTGTTTTGCCGCAGCGTGAAAAACGCAAAGCCTCGAGCCATGGTATAGCGGCCTATCAAAAGTGCTACCAGCAGTGGTTATAGAAAATACCGGTACCATGCTTCTGGATCAACGCTTATGAAGTCTTAAAGCGTGCTTGTGCTTATTGTAAACGCCAGCACATTGTTCTTGTACAACTACATGTAGTACCGTGCTCACGTCCTTTGTTGAGGACTTCCGAAGAAGGTGGTAGAATTTGAAGAACGTTGTTCGGTATTCGGTACGCGAAGAGGCAGTTGAGAGATCAGTCAGAAGTCAGAAGTCAGAAGAAGCTGCCTGAGACAGGTGCTCAACTACAACCTGGTAGCTAGCTACCGGTAGCTAGTAGTAGACTATCGTTCGGATTGTGGCTGTTGCAGTGTTGTCGTGATGTATTATTTTTAATAGACCTCTGTAATTATTGTAACTGAGTCATTCTAATCTCTGCGACAGGCTTCTCAAATTTTTACTAAGCCCTTAGGTCTGGGTATTCCTTTTACAATGCCTATTCTAAACATACCTCAAGCCCCATTCAAATTGATGTCTGGATGGATCAACAATTTGCAGCTATTTATTTGGCTCTCGTCAACACGGCTAGTCCGGTATTGATATCCCATGATGAGGTGGACACTCATCACTCATCACTCATCACTCATCATAGTCTAGTACTAGTAGACTAACATATATCTCATCCAACATCCAAAGACGCAAAGACTGAGGAGGATGTCCACGCCCATGTCCACCGAGTACCCGGGTCACCACGGTCAGTACCGTAGTACCGTAGTACCGTACAAGCTAGTAGTAGTCTATTGCTTTGCTTTCAAGTTGTTCCTTGCTTCTTGTTCTGTTTTCTTCCCATGCCATGCCATGCCATGCCATGCCATCATGCATAGCTATTGGCTTGCTTGGTTTAGCGTTTGCAAAATTTTCAAGAATCGAGATCTGCTCACGATTTTTGGTCGTGCTCTCTTTGACTTCCGCTACGAACTTGAATAGATTTGCTGCTGGGACGTGGAGGAGAGACCAACAATCATAGGTAAGTGCAGTAGAAGTAGAAGTAGAACAGTACAGCTACACTCATGTGTATCTCATTCATGTATGTCTATGTCCACAGTGGCAACATCAACTTTCGAAATCTCCTTGAAGCGTACCGCGAAGAATACCAGTCGGCACCCAAAACTCTGAAGCCAGAGGTTTCCACACGCCTGGTTGCACACTGGCGGGGCCTGGATCCACCTGGCAGATTCCTGGCCAAGCAAAAGAACACGGGGTTGTGGGTGGACATTGGTGATGAAGCAGCCAGAAAAAGAGCTTCCAAGTCACTAGGAGAGAGAGGCAGACTGTCAAATGTAGCACAGCCACCTCCTCCTAACTATGACTATGCATACAGCAGTGCAAGTATAACCAATGACAATGACACTCACACAATTTCTCAAACAGGAAAACGCAAGCGACAGGATATTGATGCGTCCCTGCAAAGACCAGTCAGGTCCAGTCTGAACACGAACGCAATGGCAATGGCAGTCCAACAACAGCCAGCCACTGCAACTGCCACTGCAACTGCCACTGCCACTGCTCCACAAGATCATGATACATGTAATGCCCAAGATATTCAAGAAGCTCAGAACGATGCCAGTATGGCCATGATGTTCATGCTGCATCAGCAAGGGAGTCTCAGTGTCCACCAACATCAACTTGTCTCCGCAAGAACTCCTACTGCTGCAGATCTCACTAATCAGATCTTTACCACCAGCGAATCTTCTTCTTCCAATGCAGACAACCTCAGCAATTGGTTGTCCACAATGTGGGAAGCTGATAATGAAGAATTGACGTGACGTGACGTGACGTGAATCGAATTGAAACAAAACAAAACGCAACGCAACGCAACGCAACGAGGATCAGGAAGAATAAGGAGGCTGGAACACACTCCTCACTGGGCCGGCTACCGGGAGCTATTGACGTCTTTCATGGCATGGGAGTGGTACCGGTACGGGTATGGTATCATGTCGTTCCGGCCCGGGCGGATCTGGTCTTTCACAGACGCCATCGAAACTGCCGTTACCAAAAATGACAATGCGATTCGATTCCTTGCATTTTTATGCTCAATGCTCTCTGCACTGTTATATACTTGTAGCTAGGCTACCGGTAGCTATAGATTACTGTATAAGGTACAGTACATGCAGACCAGCCAACTTGAAACTCCCATGTCTATGTCTATGGCTCAGCCACCCAAATTCTTTTGGTTTGACTCGACTCGACTCCGCTCGACTCGGTTCATGTTTGTTTGTGCTTTGGCTGTTGCTATTGCTATTGCAGCTACTGGAAGGTACGCTGTACCCCTGAAACTACTGTACATGTAGCTTGGCAGGTCCATGGACGCCTTGATTATCATCATGCTCGTAGATTTTTTGGACCATTGCCAAGGACGTACCGTATGCCATAGTCAGTTTATTACAGCCTTCATGGCTTGGCAATGGCGAATAAATCAATCGTATCATGACTGACGCTGCGTCAGAATGATGGTCCGAGGCTGATCATGTTCCTTGACCATTATTGCAGAAATCCAAACGAAGAATTAATAATAGGTTTGTCGCACATTGACTGGGCAACTACTTGTGCAAAAAAGATCTGAGTGACAATGGTGTGTTTTGGGTCGCTAGCTTCTGTACATGTAGCTTCTGATCGGAAGTGAAGGTGGAGCTTACTGATGCTTAAGTAGTGGAGAGAAGAGCCACTGTTGTCGGTGAAGTTTGGTTTGTGACTGATAAATAACCAAAGTGAAGGTCCAAGCGAAATGATTTGCCACTGAAATCCACTCGGTTCTTATTACTAGTAGCGACATGCTTCAATGACTTTGATCGATTTGAAGTATGTTTTACCATTGCTAAATGGAATTAGTTTCTATTTTGTACTTTTGTGGTGCATTGAATTACGCTGTGAATAGAATTGAAACTTTTTTAACAGCGACTAACTTGTCACAGAAGTTTCTCTATTGATTGTGTAGAAAGGACAGTTTGGTTCTGTGCAGTGTTACGTTGCTCGAATGAGTTTCCTTTAAATGAGAACGTGCAGCGACTGCTGCTGAAATACTCATACTACTAGTAGGACTGTGAACTGAGAACAGGTCCCAGCAAGGAGTGCCAGCGCTTAGTACCAGAGCTGTACCGGGTAGAGGCTTTGCGGACCAGAATGTCAGTGGTCATTAATTGCCTGCTGCAACTACTGCTGGCTCGCTTGTTGAGTCAGTACACAAGCTCTACACAGTATCTACTTAGTGTGGGGAACACTTCTTTATTCGTCAAACGCCCTCAAACGCAAGCCGCCAAGGAATGAATCGGCAATCGGCAACAACCAATCGAACAAGCAATCAAAAGGCAAACCCAACTCAACAGTCTCAAACCACAAGAAGTCAACAACGCCACAGCAACAGCAACAACACTATCGACTTGACTTGACTTCTATCGACTCGACTCGCTCTTCCATACTCCACTCGACCTCGCCTCCTCTAAGACTTCTCTTGCTAGCTAGCTAGTAGCTCTTGTTGCTCTTGCTGCTGCTACACACTACAAGACCAGACAGCCCCAGGCATCGCTCGTAGAATTCCTACTGACGTCTACGGAAAGTCTTTCGCGACCATACAGTATTGTACCAGTAGTCTACTGGCTAGTGCTAGACAAACGCTACGAGTACTCATTGTAAAACAGAAAAGGTCGACCATGGCGGAAGAAGAAGACGGCGTAAGGTACCCCGGTCAGCACGGTAAGTCTTCACGCATACCAGTACTGCGGTCCTGTAGGATTCTACGTAATCGTGGGTCTCGTCTGGCGTGGTCCCGAACTTCACGGTCAGCTGGCTCGCTGATCCACAGTCTGTCTGCCCAGACCAGCTAGGCAAAGCCAGCTAGTCTAGCCGCACTTGCTAGTCAGTCTACTAGCTAGATCTCACCCCACCTCCCTATTTCACTTGCTATTATACGTACTTACAGACTTCCTATTGGGAAGAGGAGGAGAGACCAACAACCACAGGTAAGCTACAGGATAGGTATTGTTAGCTTGTTATGCTGATGTGCTTGTGCATTGCACTTGCTGTCTGTTTGGCTTCATTTCTAACCTAACCTATGCCTCTCCTCTGTCTGTCTATTCATGTGCGCAGTGGAAACATCTTGTTCCGACAACTCATCAAGGATTACAAAGAAGCATACCAAAATGCACCCAAGACACAAAAGCCACTCATCAGCCAAAAACTCGTGGCAAAGTGGAGGTCTATGGACCCGCCTGGAAGATTCCTAGAACGATCTGACCCAGACAAGACATGGATGGATGTGGGCGACGCTGTGGCATGCAGAAAGACATCCAAGGCACTCGGGGAACGAGGAAAGAGAACCAAAACGGGAAACGCACCCCAGGACACCCATCCAGACACTGGACCAGCTCCTGCTTCTGCCTCTGCGCCACACGGTGGCGGGGTAACTCGCGCAGGATCCAAACGAAAGCCAGAAACCCAGCATCCAAGTGCTCCCCCCGCAAGTCAGCTCAAGCGGGCTCCTGCGTCCGTGCCGGCTGTTATCAACGTAACCATGCCCGCCCCACCACAGTCCAATCCAGCCATTGCAGCTGCTGCTAATGCTTCGTCCGCCGCCGCTGCTGCAAACAACACGGCCGCAAACGCACACTCTGCCACACAAGACCTATCAGCCGTCCTACAAGGTCTCGGGGTTCCAAATGCTGCAGCTTTGGCTGCTCAACCAAATACGTGTACCGGTACGGCTACTGGTACACCCAGCAACGCTGCCGATGCATTGCATGCGCTGCTCAAACAACAGCAACAGCAAAACAGGACACAGCAGCCAATTCAAGTCGCCAACATTGCGGCATTGTTGGGACAAAGCAGCAATGCAAACGCTGCGACGCTCCAAAACACCGCTGCTGCTGCCAATGTCAACGCACAAAGTTCAGACTTGAATGCGTTGTTGGAACAGCACAAGAAGAACAATGACATTGCCCTTCTTTTGAGAAATGCTTCCAATCCTCCGCCCGCAACCAACACAAACCCTGGTATTGCCGACGTTGCCGCGCTCTTGCAGCAGCAACAAGAACAAAGGAGAATCGAAAATATTTCGGCGCTTTTGGGACAAACGACTCCAGCGCAGGCTGCAAACTCGGGAACGGCAAACTTGGCTGCCTTACTCGGCGGCCAGCAGCAGCAGCAACCACAGCCTCAAGCTTCTCTGGCCGCATTGATGGAACAACAAAAGCAGCAACAGGCGCAGCAAACTTGTGGAATGGCTGGAATTGCCGCGCTATTGCAGCAGCAGCAACCACAGAGCGACGTTGCCGCGCTATTGCAGCAACAGCAACAGCAACAGCAACCACAGAGTAATAGTATTGCTGCTATTCTCCAGCAACAACCGCAGAACAATAACATTGCCGCTATTCTACAACAACAGCAGCAGCCACAAAATGATCTTTCCGCACTCTTGCAACAACGTCGCAGTAACGAGCAGCAGCAGTCCCAAAACATCGTTTTGTCGACTCTGGAACAGTTGCAGCCTCACCAGCGAACCCCACAAGTGCTGGCCTTGCTGTTGGAGCAGCAGCAGATACAGAACAGTTTGTCGTCGATTTTGGAGCAACAGGCACCTCCACAGCAACAGTCTAATTTGGCAACTCTGTTGGGCCAGCGGCAGCAGCAGCAAGCATCCCAGCAGAACCAAGACGCAGTTCATTCTGCCTTGGTGGCCGCTTTGGGTCTGCAGCAGCCACAACAGCAGCAGCAGCCATCCGATCTGGCGGCCATGCTCGCTCAGCGAAATCCCCCCGCAGCGGCCACAGCAGCCATCGACGTGGGGTCTCTCCTGTCCGCGGCCACTGGAGTTGCAACCGGAACTCAGCAGACGGCCACTGCAAACCCCGCACCCTCAGAGCGCAGTGCCGCTTTGGCAGAGGTGCTGTCTGTACTCTCCCGAACTGATCCCGAAAACAAGACGTTTGGCCAGGCGTCATCCACGACGGCACCGCTCGCCAACTTGGATGCGAGTCAGCTCCAGAGCCTGATGGCAAGGGCACAGGCTCCCACAGGTAATGCGGTTGCCGCCGCTTCGCTTCAACAAGGTACCATGGATCCTGCCCGTCTGCAGAGTCTCCTGGGTGGGGCGCAGGTATCTTCTCAGATCGCGTCGGCTGCTCCCGCCGCCTCTCTTTCGGATCAAGGACACCTGGCCAACATGCTTGCCGCAGCGGCCACAGCTACCGCGAATACCTCTGAAGGTAAGCGGCCAAGCAAGAACACGAGAGACTCCAAACCGGCTGCAAATGTCCTCACTGTGCCCAACCCTCCAAATTCTCACCAGACAACGGAACCTCAGGCGAACGCAAGTAATTCCAACCACCACCCCCCTCAGCAGAACTTCGGAGCAGGCAACGCCGCGTTGTTTGGAGTTTCGGGTCAAGGAATCCAGAGTCCTCTTGCTCTAACGCAGTCGTCGAGTTCAAACCCTCCTGGTTTGACATCGGCAGTTGGCAGACTCGATGCAGCTACTATTTTGCAATTTCTTCAGCAAAATGAAAATGAGGGTGGTCCAGGCACCGGAAGGCCCTAGCTAGCTGGAGACAAAGTGAGCACTCCTCTGATTGGAAGCCACGTCAAGAAAACGTGTTGTCGCTCTCGCTTCTGGTCCTTGTCCTTGACATTGCGAGTTCGTCCATAAATTTATATTATTTGCATGACAGATTAACGTTACTAAAAAGGAATACACGGTACACACGGGTGCGATGGCGTTGATTGGGGTGTTGGATTAACGATGTATCCTATCGACCGGCGCGCAGAGGCAGAAAGTGCCAATTCGAACCCCACCCCCACCCCAAATAGTGCATATTTTCTAGGGGGAGGGGAAGGCATCGATTTGGAGACATCTCGCTCTGAAAGGGAATCTCGAGGAGGGAATCCAAGTGGATGTGTATTTATCTATCTTTCTCATTACAGATTAACCATACACAAAGAAGGAAAGCTAGCTAGCTAATTTTCTATACTAAA